>CM065662.1:16455907-16563407 GCA_033220385.1 Triplophysa yarkandensis | reverse complement strand
GGTATTCAACATCCACCATTCCTGACTTCTCATGGCTCTTGATGTGCTCTGTAAATTTGGCCTCAATATCGACATCTTTGTGTCAAACATTACATTACATGTACTTTACATAATGTACTTGTCTTTTATTACATAAATCATACCTCAAAGATAGAATTATACATTTTATAATTCAAATTCAAATGTTCTTTTAGTTTAATCGTAATAATAATAATAAAGAGCTTATAATGTCCTTTATATTTCTTGTGTTTGACATCTGCAGAAAAACCTAAGAGACTGCTCCAAAAGTAGTTTTAATTTTTCAAAATAAACAATGTTTGTGTGTGTGTGTGTGTGTGTGTGTGTGTGTGTGTGTGTGTGTGTGTGTTTGTGTGTGTGTGTGTGTGTGTGTGTGTGTGTGTGTGTGTGTGTGTGTGTGTGTGTGTGTGTGTGTGTGTGTGTGTAAAACTATTAATCTTATATTGGTTTATTGGTAAAAAAATTTACAAAGTTTACATATGAGCAAACTGCAAAAAATATTTATATTTAAACAACATCATACTTATATTTTTACATGTATTTTGGGATCAGTCAAAAGAATTCATGTTTTTGGCTTAACCAAAACTGAAAAAAGTGTGGTTATTTTTTCACTCTCTTGCAATTTCAAACATGTGTGGTCTTCTGCAGAACACAAAAGAAGATATTTTGAGGAACAGCAGCTGAAGCAATTCACTTTTGTTTGACCGCAAAACTAGTGCATGTGAATGGTGCCAGTTACCAACATTCTTCAAAATATCTTTGTGTACTGCACAAGAAAAGTCATACTAGTTTTGAAATGTCACTGGGGAGTGTTTTTTTTATTTTTGTTTGAATTATAACTTGTCAATCATGTTTATTTGCATTTGTGTGCTGAAAATTGTGTTTTTCCACATCACAGAATTCACACTGGTGATCGGCCCTATAAATGTCTTCACCCAGGCTGTGAAAAAGCTTTCACGCAACTTTCTAATCTGCAAGTAAGGCCCACATGCACCCTTGTAAACATGCAGCAGAACTCATCATAATGATGTCTGTGTATAATACAGATGTGTGTTTTCTCACTGCAGTCTCATCAGAGATCACACAATAAAGACAAGCCTTATAAGTGCTCCAACTGTTACCGTGCATACTCGGACTCAGCTTCTCTCCAGATCCATCTATCTGCTCATGCCATCAAGAACGCCAAAGCGTACTGCTGTAGCATGTGTGGCAGAGCCTATACTTCAGTAAGTAGATTCACATTCTTTGTGATGATCAGTTACCCTGCTTTCAATGGGTTTATAGATTATTCAAAGGTCAGTGCCCATGACATTCTGTCTTCCTCAGAACAAGATTTTATTGAAGAATTTTGGTAACTTGCACCCATTCAGTTGCATTGAAAATAAAATAGAAGCAAACGGGTGCCACTGATGTTCGGTTAATAACTTTCTTTGAAATATCTTGTTTGGTATCCTGCGGAAGGATTTTTTTCAGTCTGACTTATGAAAATGTCACCATTAATGTTTTCTCACCTCTTAGGAGACTTACCTTATGAAACACATGGCTAAACACACCACGGTAGAACATATGGTGGGTCAGCACTCTCCTCAACGGACCGATTCTCCCAACGTTCCCATCCGCATCTCGCTCATCTGATTACCCCGATCCTGCGTTTGTCTGCGGTCAGTCTTTCACAACCTAAGCGTAAGCAAAACCGCCTGTTCTTGGCGGTTTAATCTTTTTCTGTGTGTTTATTTTCCTTTTGAGAACATTCCACATTTTGGGACTGTGGATGAGGGCTCAGCAGCAGTGTTATTTCGGAAAGGGTTTAATTCCTCTTGTTGAGTTGAGAGGGAATCATTGGGAATCCAAAGATGGTTTAGCAGCACTTTCAGGCCACACAGTTTTGGCTTTAAACATTTCCGGTCTGTAATGACAATAAAGGCATTGCTCTCGGCAGCTAAACATTGGGGACTGTAGGTATTATGCATTATAAATTCACAGGACATACGTCGTATGTTCTAAGCTAGGACCAAGTCCAGTACCTCCTGTCATATTTTTCTATGCTGTCTGGGAAAAAAATCCCCTTGTTTCGGGCAACTTAAAAGTTGGTTTGGAGACCGGTGGTCTCATGTTTTGATAATGTCAATCATAAAATGTTTTTGTTTATATTAAACTTCCCAGCGTCCTGGGGAAGTTGGATTGAAAATAGCTTTAGCATTAATGTTAAGTTTTTATTAAGAGGACTGTTATGAAACTGCAGTGAACTTAATAGACAACTCAGCACATCAGGATGTTTTGCAATAACAATTCCTTATTGCTTAAGAAATATGTTTTTATGTGCCAAAAACAGTAATGGCATACGATTTTATTGGGGAAATACAGAATTAAACTTTTGACTCTTTGAGCTAAGCCTGAAGCAGTTCAAGACCTCATATATTGTGTCACAGGTTTCTACATTTGGTGTGCAAGTTGTGTGAATCTCACAAACTAAACTAAACCAGTTTTTTCACCCCGAATGAAAAGAATAAGAATTATTTTAGAGCTAAATGAAATTAATGAATTGTATTTACTGTAATGCATATAAATTAATTGTTATACTGTATTGTAAAGTATATTGTAAAAGCACTTCCAATTGCCCAAATGGTGCTCTTGAATTTACTAAACATAATTTCGATTTATGTTAAAAAAAACTTAAAATAATTTCACATTGCTAGAAGTCTGACTAAACAGGCTTCATTATTTATGCAAACCATTTTTCCCTTCTCTTTGTGTTGAAATATGTTCTCAGTCTTTGTGAGATTCACACAGAAAAAGTGGCACAAACACCCTTCTTAGTATTCAACACGTAAAGAGAAATAAAGCTGAATAACAGAGATGCCCATGAGGTTTGTTTAGCTGTATCTATGTCTAGAATACCTCTCTGGCTTATTATACACATTTATACTTGTCATGTTTAAATATAACGACTAACATGTTAATTTTACACATTTTAAGCCTTAACCGTTTTATCACTAGTTGTTTACCATCACGTTTTATATATTTTATACCATATTGGTGTTTACTTGTGTACTCTTGTACTTTTATGTAATTTTATTTCCTAGCATGAACATGCTGTAAATAAACGATACAGTACTTAAGTGTTAACCAGTTTATATAAAAATGACGACATGTTTAGTTATTATAAAATATACCTTTTTATTGGTCTTAAATTGTGGTACTATAAGGTTTGACTTGGCTGCTACATGCAAAGGCAAGATATGGAGAGCTGGACTTTGTAAAAGTAACGAATAAATACATGAGAAAACCCTCCAATGGTGTTTGTGTGCTTAATTTTACGTGATTAAAACCCAATTCATCTGAATTCGGTCCAAATTTTTCTCCCTTTTGCCATTTTAAATGTATCTTCTGCTAAGCATAAAATATACTTTGAAAAGTGTTAGTCAAAGAATACTGTTGCATTGATTTTATGCAAATAAAACATAAGTGAATGGGGGCTGATGGTTGACCAGAATTCTCCAGATTCTTTCATGTCCTGCAGAAATATCAGTGTTACTGAGGTATTTAATAGAACATATTTTCTGTAATCGCTAGCTCTGTCTTATATACCTGTTTTTATTGTATGCCACACTTAAAAACAAACCGGAAGCCCATGCTGGAACATTTACTTTGTATCATGTTGGTCAAAACATCCATATCATAAGCAGAAAGGTTTAAATGCTGGTCATAGTTCAGATAAAACTAAAATCTTATTTTTCATTTGAACTAGAGAAAATAGAAGAACCAGATTATTAGATAAAAAAGATTTACTTTGTTAGATGAAAAGAGTAACTCAGAAAATAAAATGTTCTTACATGAGATAAAGTTTTTTTTGTAATTTCTCTGAAAAGGAAAACTACAATAATGTTGCATTGTATTTTCATAGTAATAAATGCATCAACTAACAGGATCAAACAATAAACATAACCAATTTTAATTCTCATTCATTTTCCTTAATGTTGGTTGTAGTACAACTTTTAAGATTAATGCATCTAATGTTAACAAATACAACCTTATTGTGAAATGTTACTCTTAGAGTAGATAATAGATGTTAAGATAATTGTTTTATTGAAGGAACTAAATAGAATTATCACAATATCACATTCAACAGACATGTTTACATACTTACTAGATCCTGTGCCTACTAAATCATTTAACGAGTTACAACCTGTTGCCAATGCACACATCCATAATATTATTAACTCATCACTAACCTTAGGCCATGTACCAGGACCTTTTAAGATGGCTGTCATTATATTGTCACCTAAATGCCAGTGAATTAGGAAACTACCGATTGTTTTCATACCTCCATTTTATCTATTTTTTATATTAAACAAGCTCACTTAGCCTAGTTGTGCAAGCCCTTTTAAGCATGCAGCAGCTTTGCTATAGGAGAACTGGTTCTCCTTGCTGGGTCTGGTTTCTCTCTGGGTTTTTTCTCCCTTTCGAGTTGTTTTTCCTCACTACCGATGGCTGAAGCTCCTCTGCCCTTTTATTGCATGAGCTTTAGCTGCACTTATTATTCATAACATTTTACTTGAATGCTATTTGTTAGTTGTCCATATGTGACTGATGGCATAATATATTGCTTGTGTTTCTCCTCTGTTGTCTTGTGTCTGTCAACTGTCTGTGACTGATGTGTACTCTGCCAAGATAACATTTTATTAAATGTAATATAATATATTTCAGCTGTACAGCTGCTTTGAAACATTGTAAAATATAAATGGAGCTATAAAAATAAATTTGACTTGAAATTTAGTCATATAAAATAGGAATTTTTCAAAACAATTCTTACAATATAATAAAAGAAAAAAAAATGTATGAATGAACATAAATGTGTTTTCATGTGGGAAGACTGGTTTGGTCTTGGCCCTCTATGACTCGACTCTCAACCGTGACATCCTGCTGGAAGTCATTTTAAGAGGCATCACACTTTGCTATTTTTACATAAGATTTTTAAGACTTCAGTCTTATACTCACACTGCAGTCCGTCTCAGTCATCCCTGTCCAGCTTTCCATGTAACTATAGGTTTGCATTACTCTCTTCTGTAATCGAGTATTTTCTTCTTCAAGAAGATTCATTCTGTGAAGATTAAGTATGAAATGTTGACATACATAAATATATAAACTATATAATCTTTTTAAGTTATTGATTTAAATAGATATACATATATCATTACCTCATCTGCATCTTTAAAATTGTATTGCAGGCATTCTTTCCTGCTTCCTCTACATCGTGCAGCTGAGAGAGAAGTTCTCTTTTGTTCTGAAGCAGAGCTTCATTTTCAGATGAAACCATCTTCATCGTGTCTGTCATCTGAGGGAAAAGTCCTCAACATTTGAAATTCACACAACTCTTTAATTATATCGTTTCATTATTGTAGCAAAGTGTTACCTTTTCTCCTTGCCTCTCGAAGATTAAAATCTCCTTCTCCAAATCTTTGATTTTCTCGTCACGCCACCCTATTTCTCTCAGGTACAGTCCTTTTGCTCTACTCAGCTTTTTTTTGTAGTGAATTCGCTTGTCATTGAATTTACTGGAAAAATAAAGCGATATGTTTGATAGCATGCCTTAGTTTAAATATAGTCAATCTCAACAAATGGTTGTTAGTTTTACCTCCTCTGGGTGTCTGAGCTAACAAGAGCGAGCTTGAGTTCTGTTTTAAGAGATTCAGTCTCCTGTTGACTGCTGGAAAGTCTGTTTTCAAGATCTTTCTTGTTTTCTAGAAGCTTCTCATTTAGGAAGCAGACAAAAATGTGTTTAAGTCACTAATAGTCAAACAGAACTTGAGAAAAGTAATGTGATGAAATATCAGATCTAAATGAAGTGCCTTGACTTGTTTGTGTTCAATGTCGGAGATGTTCCTATGAAGCTGTGAGATGATGTTCATCTTCAGGAGGAGTTCTTTTTTGGTGCTGTTGAGTTCTTCTGTCAGCTTTATTTGTTCTTCAGCATCCTGGACGTCCTGGGGCTGTCATGACAGCAGAAGGAGCTCCGTTAGGTGTCTTTATATGTCTGTCTGTTTATCCAACCAGAGACTAAGGATAATCTCACCTGGATGATAGCTTTGGTCTGGTCGATGGCTTTGTACTGTTGTCTGATCTTCTTCTGCTCGGTCTGAAGGACACACTTAAGCTGGAAAACTTCATCCTCCAAAGATTTGATCTGAAACAGATGGCAAAACGCTTCTTAAGTATGAACAGCAACCAGCTCTGCTTTTAAGGTCCACCTTATCTGCTTCCGGTGTCTGTTGTAACTTCATCACCAGCTTTCTGATCTTGGAATAATGAAGTCAAATCATGATTCTTTTGGTTGGTAAAATGTTTCTATGTTCTGTTCTCACCTCCACTCGAAGGCTTCCGACGCTGCTCCTGTAATCTTCTGTCTGTTCCTCACAGAGCTTCTGGACATCTTGAGCCAGTTGTTCTGCTTCCGTCCTCTTCCTCCTGTGTTCTTCACATTCTTCTTCCGTTCTTCTCCTCAAGTCTGTCTCCATCTCACACTCCACCTGGAGCTTCAGCGTAACCTGTGTCAGATCTCTGAGCATGTTCAATCGCTGCTGCATCTCTTCAACACATCTGAAACACATTCAACACATAAAACAGTAAGGAAGTGTTTTCTAGATCATTTCTTGTTTCGATAATAGTGTTATGGATTTGATGTGAGGAAAGGTTAGACTGAAACATTGTCTTTTGTACAGATTTTTATATTCTCAGCATCAACTTCCAGATTGTGAATCTGAAGATTGTCAATTCTGTTTTGCTTCATTGTCCTTTAAAACCTCTGTTGTTTTTGTCAAATTTAATAGATTGTCTGTCTGGTTATCTAAAAAATGAAATGATGTAACTGAACACTTACCGTTTATGAATGTCCTCCTCCTGTGGTTTGTCTTGAGGTGGGAGGGCAGTGCTGTCAGAGATTTCTTGCTGTAGATTAAAAACAATAAATGATGATAAGATTTTGTTTTTCAATACGACTTTATGCAAGTCTGTTATTTAAGATAAAGACGTTTAAAACCATAACCTAATGTGCAAATGTTATCTCATCACCTCCACGAATCGTAGATGTCCCATCTGTAACTGCATTTTCTCCTTCAGGTGGCACATCTCTTCCTCTAGTTTCTCGTTTCTTTCTTTAGTCTTTCTTAGTTCTGCCAGTTCTAAAAATATAAAGCAAACAGAAATTGTGCCTTTTTCAGGTCCAGACAATTGAGCAAAACAACAGAATGAGAAGGAATGATAAGGAATGACGTACCATGTCGCTTCAGTTTCTCCACTTCCTGTCTGAGATGTTCAACCTCTATCTGAGCTTCCTGCAGTTCTGGTTCTAAATAAGAACATGATCATTATGTTGAGAAACCTGATGTTCATGGGTATCTTTCCAACAGACCTGTGATAGGATTTACCGTAAGCCTTTTGGGTCAGTTGGGCAGACTCGAGTTCATCCGCCAGTCTGCGAATTTCTTTGTGGGCCATGGAAAGGCGAAAAGATGCCTCCTCCACATCTCGTTCCAGTTCTTGTGTAGTCCGACCCCTGATGTCCTCACTGTACAATGGCTCAGATAACTGGTATGAAAAGGACCAAGATGAGTTTTTCTTTTTCTAAAGTTCATGCATTGCATGCATTGCTCCTGACATCTAATTTCCGAGGCAAGAAATGTTCAAGTTTAGTAAGCCTTATGTAAATAAAACTCTCGAATGATTCAAAATTTAAATCTCACCTGCTATTTTGGATCATGCGTTTTATCACATGCAGTGGGTTACAAACTGTATATAATGGCACACAACAACATACAGGTTTATGTTTACTCTGAGATGCTTTTCTGAATCCCAGGAGCTTCTTCCAGGGGCTTTGAGGTTGTAGTGGTGCCACCTTGTGGAATGATGTTGGAATTTTTTTTAACAAACATCAAAAAAGGACAACTAAACAACCTCAACAAAGGCAGAATTGCCTACCTTGACCACATTTTCTCCAAACCCAAGTGTCACTGACTCCTCGAAGCCATCAGGCTTGATGGTCTTTAAATCGGCATCAGTCCGGCACTGTGTTCTCTCCAGCAGGGATGCTCGGTCTGCAAGGAGATAGGCCACTTGTTCGCTGAGGTTGATGGGAATGATGTCAGCCAGACCTTCCTGAAGCAACATCTCTGTGATCTCACCCCTCTGTGTCTCTGTAAAGACAGCCTCATTAAAGTGAACGCTCGGTGTGATGGAACACAAGACCGACAGGAGTGATGGTGCACCTTGCTGCAGATGGATGTCCTTCAGAGTCCCACGGAGCGTGTGGTTCTCCTGCTCCAGATCTAAAGCCACAGAATCTCGTGTCTTTGTGAGACTCTTAATTTCATTCACGTATTGTTGAAACTGAGAAAAAAAACTAACATGAAATGACCCACGCGTTTACATTTAGTTGGGATTATTTAATCCTAATGTTGAAATCATGATTATTGAACTAAACGATTGACTTGAAAGTATTAGTATCAATAAAGTAAACATATTTAACATACAAATGAAATGCCAGATTACATAACAAGTATATGTGATAGCAAGAGTTTATGAATACATATCTAAGCAAATGTTTTATTTAATAAATATTATTTATTTATTATATAAAACAGATGTAAAAATAGACAAACTGGATGATCCGTACAAAACAGAATGTGGCACAATAATTGTTTTAACTCCATTATTTTATTTTTGCCAACATTGCACAACCCTACACTGTCTGCTTGTTTTGTGTAGCCTCTGACCTTTTCAATTTCAATGTTGTGTTGTTTGTTGAGATGATGGATGTGTTGTTTGAGAGATGTCACAGTATCTTCACAGGTCATGAGAAGTTTCCACAGCAGATACAGTTTCTCATCTGTGGATGCTGAAGGGTTCAAACCCTCCTCCATCAAACGCAGCTCCATGTCCTGAAACACAACAGATGAAGGTGAACACACAACACATATTTCCACATATTTTAGCAGTGCACTTTTGAACTTTTTTATACCAAAAAGTTGAACCATTTAAAACAACATGATTGATGAAAGGCCACTTTTAAATGAGGAAATAAAGTTACCTGGGTCGTGCACATCTCATCAATTTTACCACAAAACTTAAAGGAACTTTTCCCAATGTTTAAAAGTTTACAGATCCTGCTTCTCTCACGGATTACATCTCCTTTTGTGCGCACGATTTGTTTAAAAACAAACGTCAAAGTGAGCGATTCATTGTTTTTTTTAGTTATAAATACATAACATCATCTATTTTATAAAGATGAAATCATTACATTCCTGTTGATATTCACTTATGCACAACTATACTGGATCTGTTCGTGTGCGCGCCTGCGCGCTCCCGCGTGTCCATGTGGGACGTCCCGCTAAAGTCATGTTGTACTCTAGCAAGAATACATTATAATCATACAGAAGTGTGAGAAAAAGATCAATTGTAAAAACATTGCAAGAAAGTTGAATAAAAGTTGCAAGGTTTGTGATTGCTCATATATGCAGAAATATAAGAAGTCTTGCAGGTTTCTTTGGGTGGTTTGGGTTTCCTCCATCATGAAATCATCTCCAGATATGAGAGTCCTATCATTGTGTTCAAGACATAGAATTAAACAGAACAAACTTATAGTGTTCCTTAAGAACAATGCACCAAACTTTAGGACCATTCTGTTTGCATTATCCCAAACTCAGAAGAGTTTGACCTCAATCTTGCCCTTATCACACAAGCATCAGAGTTGTGTAATTATGTGATTGTAAAAGAGTACATTTAGAGTTTTCTCCCAGGGTTTGGGCCGACACAAACTTGAGCTCATTTTAAGTTGGTAAACTGGAACCCCAGATGTTTTTTTTGGAGCTGTGAAGGAAACTCCACCTCTAACCGAGCCCACATTCCTCCCTGGACCGGACAGAGGAGAGAGTGAGTGTGTGGAGGAGAAGAGAAGAGAAGAGAAGAGAAGTGAAGAGAAGAGAAGAGAAGAGAGGAGAAGAGAAGAGAAGAGAAGAGAAGAGAGGAGAAGAGAAGAGAAGAGAAGAGAAGAGAAGAGAAGAGAGGAGAGGAGAAGAGAAAAGAAGAGAAGAGATAGAAGAGAAGAGAAGAGAAGAGAAGAGAAGAGAAGAGAAGAGAAGAGAAGAGAAAAGAAGAGAAGAGATAGAAGAGAAGAGAAGAGAAGAGATAGAAGAGAAGAGAAGAGAAGAGAAGAGAGGAGAAGAGAGGAGAAGAGAAGAGAAGAGAAGGGAGGAGAGGAGAGGAGAAGAGAAGAGAAGAGAGGAGAGGAGAGGAGAAGAGAGGAGAAGAGAGGAGAAGAGAGGAGAGGAGAAGAGTTCAGTTTAAGACCAGCACAAATAACAGAAAACCTCACACAGACGGTTTTGTTGCTACAACCACACACGGTAAGATGAATTTTTCCTTTCTGAGCTGTTTTTAAGCTCCTGACTCTTTTGCAATACATCACTAAATGTACATTTTATAATCCACCTATAGAAGTGCTACAGATAATTAAATGTTGGATGGCAGAGTCATTAAAAGCATTTCATTTAATGTCAGGATAAACAATACAGAGACATTTATAAGGGCTTTATATAACTTGTATAGTTATCTATGCATGCTTGTGTATGTACTGTTTTTGTACAATCACCCATCCAACACCCAATAAAGACTTAAGACATGGGAGGTGTTACCTATTAGAACTATAATTAAGGATAATGTCATCGGTACTCTTCCAAAATGACCTAAAATTACTTAGTGACTATACTTCTTAAAGAGTCTTACTGTTTTACAAGATTTGATTTAATAATTTCATTATTAACCTTCTTTTTTTCTTTCTTTCTTTCTTTCTTTCTTTCTTTCTTTTTTTCTTTCTTTCTTCTTTCTTTCTTTCTTTCTTCTTTCGCGTTCTAGGGAAGATAGAAAGTTATACATGTTTAAAAGGGAGTTAAATTCATGAGTAAATGATATTTTCATTCTTGGGTGAACTCTGTAGAGAAGTAGCAGCCTAAATCTACGAGTTGATCAGTCTCTTCATGTAAACATGAGGATTTAAGGGTCAGTGTAATGAAAAACAGAGCTGACGAATGTTTATGAGATTCTTTAAAGCCAGCTCTGGAAATAGATGCTTTCATGAAATTATAACACACAGTAGTGACCTACAGGGTGTGGAATCTTGGGGTTTGGAGGCTCAACAAGTTGTGTAATTCCTAAATTTCCGTGCTGGTCAAAACAAGACACACAGCCCTCAGTCATGAATGAACGTTTTGTTGCAAGAGAAATTTGAGCAGAAGTCATTTTTAATTTGTTTTTCTTTTCCCGTCGTCAAAGCATAAAACACGTGATGTGTTTTCTGTGTTGGAAAGGAAAGTCTCACAGTGAAATGAAGATTAATTTATAGCCATGATGGCATCGAGGTAACATTACGGCGCTCTAAGAAAAGTTTGCACCTTAGTTCAACATTTTTGGCTGGAAATTATACCGCTTGTCCATGCGTCATAAAGCAGGACAATTCTTTCCTTGACATCATGGATGAGATGGTCTTTGTGATAGAGCAGTTTCTTGCTCAGAGAGCTGAGATGTTTACACACACTCCCTCATGTCAAGCCGATTAGAGAAACACTGATAATATCACAAACCGATCCTCATATTCCCATGTCAGAGAGTGAAAGGAGATATTTTTAAACTGAAATCTTTTCTTTTGAAGAATCTACCAAAATGGCGTTCCTGTTGATGTCAGTTACTGTTCTGCATTTGGTCACTTTGGCTATGCTGTTCATTGCAACAATGGAGAAGGTAAGCCAAATCTCACTACTGTGATATAAATCTTTAAAAAAACATACAACATCTTTATTATTTAGTATAAGTATGAAAGTATTATTTGAGCAGACACATAGACATTGTCTAATCTGAGACGTTTGTGCATTTGTTTTGTAATATTGTGAGATGTTCAATAGGACATCACAAGATGCAAATATCAGACGTCGTGCAAGGTCAAAATTTCTCATGCGGGATTAAAATTAGACAGGCTTCAAGCCTTCACATTTTTAAAAATGTATCATCCGTTTAGCTGGATTAGTTATTTAACATGGGATGTCTCTGTGTTTTAGTCCTGGTGGTCTTGGGGAGATATTGAGAACACAGATCTCTGGTATAAATGCATGTTTGACAACAGCAGTGAGACCTGGTTGTGTGCGTCTGCCAGTGAGAGTGGTAAGAACTTCATAATAAATGATATAAAATATTGTAGGAATACTCTGTTGGTGTTAAGTGAGTATAAGTAAGTGAGTAAAATATTTGAGGTTTTATCATAAGCATCAAGTATGCTACTGTTTCAAATACATCAAGATAGTGACTCTCTCTCTCTCTCTCTCTCTCTCTCTCTCTCTCTCTCTCTCTCTCTCTCTCTCTCTCTCTTTCTCTCTCTCTCTCTCTCTCTCTCTCTCAGAATGGCTGCAGTCAGTCCAGGCTCTCATGATCTTGTCAGTGGTCCTGTCCTCGCTCTCATTCATGGTGTTTCTTGGTCAGCTATTTACAATGTCTAAGGGAGGTCTCTTCTACTTCACTGGGTTATGTCAGCTGTTTGCAGGTACTTCAATCAATTGTGAATAAAACAGACTGAAGTTGCATGAGCATCAAAGCAAAAAGTATAGACCTTGTGATCCAGATATGGTACTAAATTGGTTTTCAAACTGGATCATATACATGTATTATAGCTATTGCTCCCACTCAGGGATAGAGATTACCATATCAAACATCCCATCCTAGATCATGTGCCTTTAAGATTTCATTCAGTTTACTGCACTCATGAAAATTTACAGTGATTTTTGTGAAAACAAAATAAATTACATATACTGTTGTGTAAATAAGAGTGAAAAAAAACTTAATCTAATTAACTAAATATTTCTATTAGAGTTCTTTATTTAAAATAAAATACAGTAAATATTTGTTAAATAAATACTTTTTTCTTTATATTAGAATATTTTTAAATTTCAGATAAAATAACTGTTGGATTTTGGATGTATTATTTTCATTTGAACCACTGATAAAAATCAAGTACATAAAGTGTGTGAAAATAGGTTTATTATTGTATTGTGTTATTATTGTTGTTGTTCATACTTTATCCAATTTTGTTACATTTTTAAATTTTCAGATGCAGATTTTGTGTCATGTAAAATCATACTCTGTTGCTCCCTTGTGGCCACTGTTCAGTGTTTGCACTCTTCAGTGCTGCAATCTTCAATCGCACTCTTCAGTTTCGCACTCTTCAGTCTGGCACTCTTCAGTGTTGCACTCTTCAGTGCCGTAATCTTCAGTTACCATTCTTCAGTGTCGCAGTCTTCAGTGTCGCACTCTTCAGTTTCGCACTCTTCAGTCTGGCACTCTTCAGTGTTGCACTCTTGAGTGTCGCACTCTTCGGTGCCGCAATCTTCAGTTGCCATTCTTCAGTGTCGCACTATTCAGTGTCGCACTCTTCAGTTTCGTACTCTTCAGTCTGACACTCTTCAGTGTTGCACTCTTCAGTGTCACACTCTTCAGTGCCTCAATCTTCAGTTGCCATTCTTCAGTGTCTCACTCTTCAGTTTTACAATCTTCAGTCTGCATCTCTTCAGGGTTGCACTCTTCAGTGTCGCACTCTTCAGTGCCGCAATCTTCAGATACCATTCTTCACTGTTGCACTCTTCAGTGTCACACTCTTCAGTTTCGCACTCTTCAGTCTGGCACTCTACAGTGTTACACTCTTCAGTTGCCATTCTTCAGTGTCACACTCTTCAGTGTTGGACTCTTCAGCTATGCACTCTTCAGTCTGGCACTCTTCAGTGTTGCACTCTTCAGTGTTGCACTCTTCAGTGCCGCAATCTTCAGTTACCATTCTTCAGTGTCGCACTCTTCAGTGTCACACTCTTCAGTTTCACAATCTTCAGTCTGGAACTCTTCAGGATTGCACTCTTCAGTGTCGCACTCTTCAGTGCCGCAATCTTGCCATTCTTCAGTGTCGCACTCTTCAGTCTAGCACTCTTCAGTGTCGCACTCTTCAGTCTGGCACTCTTCAGTGTTGCACTCTTCAGTGTCTCACTCTTCAGTGTTGCACTCTTCAGTTTCGCACCCTTCAGTCTGACATTCTTCAGTTGCCACTCTTCAGTCTGGCACTTTTAAGTTACCACTCTTCAGTTGCCACTCTTCAGTTGCCACTCTTCATTGCCACTCTTCAGTGTCGCACTCTTCAGTTTTGCACTCTTCAGTCTGATAATCTTCAGGGTCACACTCTTCAGTGTCACACTATTCAGTCATGCACTTTTCAGTGTTGCACTCTTCAGTATCGCGATCATCAGTCTCACAATCTTCAGTGTCGCAGTCTTCAGTCTCGCACTCTTCAGTCATGAACTCTTCAGTGTCGCACTCTTCGGTCTCTCGCTCTTCAGTGTCGCACTCTTCATTTTGACCATCTTTAGTCTCTTACTCTTAAGTGCCACACTCTTTACTCAGACACTCTTCAGTTTTACACTCACCAGACTCTTACCCTTCACTCTCGCACTCTTTAATATCGCACTCTTCAGTCTCACACTCTTCAGTCTGGCACTCTTCAGTGTTACACTGTTCAGTGTTACACTCTTCAGTCTCAGACTCTTTAATCTGACACTCTTCAGTCTCTTAGTCTCACACTCTTCACTCTCGCATTCTTCTGTATCACACTTATCAGTCTCTTACCCTTTACCCTTTACTCTTGCTCTATTCGCTCTCGCACTCTTCAGTCTCACACTCTTTAGCTTCATACTCTTTAGTCAAGAACTCTGAAATCTTATTTTTTTGTTTTCTGCAGGTTTTGCAGCATTTGCAGCTGTACTTATCTACACATTTCAAAGAAAAGAGATTCTTCAGGATGTTCGTGAGCTTGAGATGGGTCGATTTGGTTACTGTTACATACTGGCCTGGGTCTGTGTGCCTCTTTTACTTGTTAGCGGAGCCCTCTATGTCCACCTACGCAAACGGGTCTGAATTTCTCCCTTAAATAACGCATAAATAACACATTTTAAATGGTAATTAGTCTTTGCTTTAAAAATTACTTGTTGCTGGGGCTTTACTTTAGATTCTGTTTATGACATGGCTTGCTGTTTAATATAATTTATTATTCGATGTTAGGTTAAGGGACACTTGTCCTGACACCTGCTTACTGCTTTTTGGCAATCAGACATGCTGTATTTTCCCATAGTGGGAAACTTTTCCTTCAGAAGTTTAATATGACATCAAGAGGGATTTAGATACATTATGATAAAATTATCCAAACTAAAGTCTTAAAATGAAAACTGGCATCAATTACTCACAATCTTGTCATGGCAAGCCTGTATGAACGTTGGCAAACAAACACAAGTTGTACACATTTACTTCTACTGTAAATAAGTGCAAAAATGGATACACAACCTAAGTTAATTGGTGCCTGTTACCAGTCAGTCTTTAAAATTGTGTCAGGTTTAAAAGGAAATTAGGGGGAGTAAATGATCACATCATTTTCATTTTTGGATGAAATCGTTCACTTGATGAATTGTCATGATATTTAATTGTATTCAACAGTGTGGGTTTTAAATCAGATCATTCAGAACTGGAAACCTGTCATTGATTTTTTTGCAATGTTTAACAGGAATATATGCAGACTTATACAAATAAAACATTGTTTATACATTAACTTATTTTTTGTACATCTGGTGTTGCAGCATGTGCTTGTCAAAGCAAAATTTGTCAAATTTATCGCTTCATGTTGAACACAAAAGAAATCTAACTTCAAAAATGTTGCAGCTCAAGTAGATCAACAGGTGTCCACTAACACCTGTTTTGTGTAAACTGCATCATGGTCTACGTATTAACTGGTTAACCTAATTATTATAAACAGTGATAACATAAATTTGTCATTTAATAACAACCTGCACACACAATGTATGACAACAGGAATTGCTTCTCATTACATTAAATGAGTTGAGTTTATATGTTTGAATGTATGTGACACTTCAGCATGTCAACATTCCAAACATTTTCAGCTTTTAAATACACAGATCATATCTAGACAGAGTTTGTTTAACATCTTAACAGGAAAGGTGATGCACAGATAAAAATTTGCGCACTATAGAATCCATTTCTATTGTGAGAAAAGGTGAACTCATCTCTCACTTTATAAATTAAAAAACTCTTCCAAGTGGCTGACGAATCTCTGAGAATCAAACAAAAGAATATCAATTATAACCTCAAACGCATTAAACAACAGAACTGGGTGGGTGTGTGTAGCCTCGCCCCCATTTGACTCTAGCCGGAGGAAAGAAAAGGTCTCGATCCCTGTTCCCTGGAGTAGACTCGCTTGTCTGGTAGAACCAGTCAGAAGAGAGAGAGAGAAAGAGAAAGACGTTCAGTGTGTTAACTAAAGCCTGAAATCTGCAGTCAGTGAGACACAGAGAAGTGGAGGCCAAGCCGAACAGAGGTTTTCAGGACATGTTTTGGGGACGAATCACAGCTCATTTTGATGAGAGCATTTCAGGGTCAGGTGGTTTGTGACGAAGAGTAACTCAACACCTTTCGGAGCATGGGAGGAGACATGGAGACAGCGATCTGTCAGAACTTGACAGGAACGATCAATGGACAGTAGGGTGTGTGAGTAAGAAAGGGAGGAGGTGAGTTATTTGTTCAAAGCTAAACTTCTCTTACAGAATCTGTGATCTGTTTGTGCATTGCTATCGAGAACTCTTTTGGATTTGTTTTTCACTCATGTTAAATATGGAAATACAATGAAGAGCATTCACAAAGTCTTGATGAAGAACAACCCTGAGGGATCTCTTGAATGGCAATCTCTTTTCAAAGGCCTACGATGATGATTCTCACGCCGTGCTTTCAGGGGTTAAACGTGTTCACGGCTTGAAGAAGAACCTCAAATATTCGAATAATTTGCCAACCTCCTCCTCCAAAGAGGCCTGAGCCGCTGGCAGTCATTTTCTTCAGCATGATTTACAACGTAATTTTGCTTTTCTAGATCAGGAAACCACCAAACATGTCAAACTCTCAAGAGCAGAGTCTCAATGAGAGTGTGATCTTTTATCCACTTACGGTGTCCAGTCCAGATTACCAGCACTCAGAGGTTGAGAGGTATTGTGTGGAAAGTCTCGTCAGCTCAGGGCCCGAAGAGTTCTACAGCCGACTTAACGCTGAACAAATCAAACCTTTCCTCACCCCCGGCGAGGTGCATGAGATCTGTAGGTGGACGGAGAGCTATCACAGCAGTGATGCCACTCTGGAGGACAGCAATGGAGAAGAGCAGGTCGGTTCTGATGTGGAGGACCTTTCAGGAAACTATTTTCCTGAGCAGTCGGACACGTCAGCACCATGCTTGGAGCTGGGATGGCCAGAGAGGAACGGCTGGATGGAAATGATGGGACAGGTTAATGTTTACACCAACCCTCCGGGAGATGGTGGGCCTACCATACGAATTGTTCTTAGAAGACTTCTACAAGCGGCCACAAGGGTAGGATGCTGACATCTTACCCAAGCATAAAGTTAGAAATGCTTTTTTTTGTTTTAAATGTTTATTTGTTATTATTGGATGTTTTTGGCGGACAGCTGATTGCTGTGGTCACGGACAGACTGTCAGACTGTGCTGTGATTGCTGACCTCCAGTACGCAGCATCCCGAGGCGTTCCAGTGTACATAATCCTTAACCAAAGATCTGTTGATGAAAACTGTTTTCCGCATCAGCTTCAACATCCAGTGAGTGAGAAATAAAGATGTTCACATACTCAATATAACATTAAAACAACTATATTTAAAAGTGTTTTATTTCAAAAAATATTTTCAAAAGTGTTCACTTGCTAACTTTGAAACACAAACCTGATATATCTTTTGAAAAATATGTATGCACACCTTAAAACTAACTTACACTTACATTACTTGGACAAAGACAGGACACACCTTGCAAGATCACTCGCTGTCTGTGGCAAATATAACTCTTCATCCCCTCTCTCTCTCTCTCTCTCTCTCTCTCTCTATCTATCTCTCTCTCTCTCACACACACTCTCTCTCTGTCTCTCTCTCTCTCTCTCTCTCTCTCTCTCTCTCTCTCTCTCTCTCTCTCTCTCTCTCTCTCTCTCTCTCTCTCTCTCTCTCTCTCTCTCTCTCTCTCTCTCTCTCTCTCTCTCTCTCTCTCTCTCTCTCTCTCTCTCTCACACACACTCTCTCTCTGTCTCTCTCTCTCTCTCTCTCTCTCTCTCCCTCTCGCTCTCTCTCTCTCTCTCTCTCTCTATCTATCTATCTCTCTCTCAAACACACTCTCTCTCTGTCTCTCTCTCTCTCTCTCTCTCTCTCCTCTCTCTCTCTCTCTCTCTCTCTCTCTCTCTCTTTCTCTAAGTGTGATTGAGGAGCTGTTGAGGCAGCTCAGAAAGCCGACATGAACAGGTTTCTCTACATTTATCAGTACAGATGACTAACATGTGTTGCTGGAATGGTTAAACTCTAGCATTATTACCAACTTATTGTAAAAAACTTTAAGTCCTCATAACTTGAGTTCTTGGGTACTTGCTCAAACAAACAGCTTTGTACTTCTTAGTTTAACAGAAGTAAGCCACAAGTAAGTTTTATTATCAATTATCAATATAATATATCAAACATTTTACTTTCAAGAAGATTTTTAAATATCTGTATTTTTGAGAGAGTGTTGTCAATTATTGAAATAAACTTAAGCACATTCTAAAGCATCATACTTCTCACTCCACTGTACTCCACTTGACCTTTATTTTACTTTTCATACTAAAGTAAATAAAGATCAAGAACTCTCTTTATTTCTTTATTAGTATTTTTCCTTTATTTAAATAAATGGTAAAATAATATATTTTTAAAATTTACTGAAGTAGGATCCCAAGGTCGCTGGTTCGATACTTGGTACCAGCGGCGACTGAGGTGAGTCCCTTGAACAAGGCACCTTACCCCCAACTGCTCCGGGTGTGTTTTCACAATGTGTGTAAACTGGGATGGGTTGAATGCAGAGCACAAATTTCATGTATGGGCCACACATCACGTCACTTCACTTTAAAGAATTTGAGTAAAAATACTTACTTTTCAACCCTTAACTCATGATGCTATATTATATCTTATAATTTCAATATGTAAACAACTACAACTAAAGGCCAATTAAATTTTTTTGAATATCTCTTTACATACATTTATCATTTAGAGTCAATTTAATTATTAAAGCTTTTTAGATTAAACTTATTGTTAAATCATTGACAAGCTGTCTTATGCTCTCTCATTTGTTCATCGCTGCAGAGAAAAGAGTCTGTAAAATAACAAAATATGAACAAACAAATGTATTTCAGAACATCAGGGTGCGTGTTCTCGGAGGTAAAAGATTTCTGTCGCGAGACACAAAGATGGTAGTTGGGGAGATGAAGGACAACTTTGTTTTGGTGGATCTGGAGACAGTGATGTTGGGGAGTTACAGGTAAAACACACTTTTGATAAAGATTATCGACCAAGAAGCAGATGTTGTGCAAAGTAAATCTTGGAACAAATTTTATGGAGTTTAATTGAGAAGGATGAGAACTTTCTGTCATCTGAACAACCTTTTGCTTCCCATCCCAGTTTTTAAAACACTAGGCTAAACCACTTCATTATTTCATGATTATCAAGTTAAGTGTTCAAACCTGTTATTAAACCCAATTAAGTGTGATCTACATCAACTTCTTTAGAAGAACGGATTTATCACAGAGTTTTTAATCTCTTTAGTCTCACCTGGACTGACGCTCACCTGCACCGTCAGATCGTCACCGTTATGAGTGGACCAGTTGTAGAATCTTTCGACCATGAGTTTCGGATCCTCTATGCCGCCTCGCTCCCCATCCCAGACACTTTGAAAACTGAAAAACCAGTGCCTGAACCTCAAAGCAACAATAAGCCGGAGCCATTGAATCTGAGCAGCACCAAAATAGAACTCACAGAGTTTGTGTCCAGTCCTCCGCCTCCACCAACTGACTTCTTCCTGGACTGGGAAGATATGGGGGGTCATCCAAAGATTTCCAAACAGTCCTATTTATCTGCCTGATGTTGGAGAGACGCAATTCTTTCATCGACCAATGATCATGGATAGACATCCTGGACAATGGGAGCTTCCATATAATGACTTTAATCCCAAAATCCATGCGGGACATCACGAGGAGGGAAAGTACGTTATTCAAGATGTTAAAGCGATTGTTCTTCTTATGCTTGCTGTTGTGTAAAAAATTGAATTTATTCAGATTGTTTTTTCTATTAAATAAAAAACGTGTTTTATTTTTGTTTGTTCCAGATTAAGTTCTATGTTTCTGTCTGATCTCAGGCATCCAGAATATCAAAGGTCGAGGTCAGTATCACACACAATATATAAACTAACAGTGTTTGTGTATACGTCTTCTGAGACATGTCTGTGTTTGTGTTTCAGGCGACTATTTTCACCTGGAGACTTCCAGATCACTCATGGCATTGAGCCAGTCAATAGGTAAATATTAAAAGACTTTAAAAGAGCTTAAGATAAAGATGGACAGGTAGATAAATATTTGCATGGATTTTTGCAAACTTGAACTGAGAGTGACATGCTTGTCTTTCATTCACAGACAGATGCATATACCCGAGAGAATTACGTACAACCGGCCGCCTCCAATGACCACCGAGAATGAAGAGAGATTTCCTTTATACAAACCTCGCACCCACAGATCGGACATAAGCTCAGAGGAGGACACCGGACCCACTATCAGACGAGAGCCTTTCCTTAGGAGGGACAGAGTTTTAGGAGATGCTATGAACCCAGATGGAATGAAACAAGCCAATCTAAAGGTCAATACAAAATCGTTTCTTTACTCATTTAAAATGTTGACCATTGATGAGTTGCTGTAACTTATTTTAACTTTGCAAAATGTTATAATAGAGTTCTCTTTTAAATCGTGAGTTGAAAAGGCTGTAAAATGTAATGGGTAAACTATAGTAGGTTTAGTATTTCTCTTTTTTCCAAACCTGCTTGAATCTGCAATATTTACAATCGTGTTTTAATGTTTCTGTGCCCATTTGTTGATTATTTCTTTCACAGAAGTCATCAGAGCTGTCCCGAAGCAAGACCTTCAGTACTTTAAACGATATTTTCAAGAGAGGGAGTCTACGCACCACGCCCGGGCTCCAAAAAATCGAAGGCCCTCCCCCCGGAGTCAGCAAATCCACACTGGACCTCCAGCGCCCAGACGGCACAGCAAATCCTAGAACTGCTGTAAGAAGACAAATATATCATAACAATATATAGATATATGCAGCTGTATGTTTAAAAGATTTAAGAGGTTTTTAAAGTATAAATAAGTTGTTTCAATATTTTAAGCGACATCCAAATTTGATTAGATTAAAAAGCCGTAAAACTGATTACATTTTTGTTTTATAAGGTGTATAATAATGTGTAAAAAATAATTAAAATGACTTTTATTTTTTAGAATGATAATCTTCCTCTGACACCAGCACTGGCACTGATGAAGAAACGCAATGATGAAGTGAAATCTGGATTATTGAGAAGCATGCCCAATGTGTTCACGCCCACTTCCAGAAGCTCCGCCCTCGGCCTACAGAGAGAGCCATGGTGGTCTAGCTATAAAAGCCACAGAACTGAAGAGGAGCACTGATGTAACCTCAGACAATGACGTCATCAGTGTTCAAATAATCTCAACCTATTTAAATACATGCAAATGTCACTGTTATAAACTGAGCTGCTGGTAAAACTGCTGACCAAGAATAAATATTCACCAGAGATCACGTGACAACCAAAGATTGACAGATGCCTTTTTATATCAAGATGAATTTTTATTTTAAAACATGTATGTAAATGGTTGTTATTAATGTAAAAATATGTTTCAAAATGTTTTGTATGTAGGTTAAAAATACATATGGTTGGTTTTTCATCACAATTGACGTCATTGATGACAAGTGGATTGATGGGACTGAAAATATGAGGATTGGTGACGTCAGCATACTCTTGTTTGAATGATGACAAAAAAAAAAATTTGAATCCCAAAGTGATTTTTAATTCAAAATTGAGAAAGGAAAATAAGGTTCAGTTTTTATAAAAAAATAAAATAAAAAAAGGCCGAATGCAGATGATTCACTGCTTGTGGGTGTACACGTGACATTTAGGAACTTACAAATGTGGTTTCACTTCCCCCCTAAAGAAGTTTCATTGTTTGAAAAGATCTGAATGTGAGCAGAACTTCAGAGACGTGAGAAGTGAATATCATCCGGATGAGAATCTAGAATGAAGTCTCTCCATGGATCTGGTTTAGTGTTTCTGATGGTCTCAGTTCTGGCTGTAAGACAGGGAGTGGAGTCTACATGTCTGGAATGGAGCACTGAGAAGGATTCAACAAACGTGTGCTGCAACAGATGCAAACCAGGTGAGAGAGGAAAATAATAATACAGGACTGGAATTGATGGCCTAATAAATATCATGAAAAAGTCAGGCCAAAAAATACAAACACTTAGAAAATTTAAAACCATTGAATTAAAGTATCAGAAGGGAATTTCATTGTTATTTGCACTCTAATGGAATGCAAAGCATTGTGTGTAAACCATCCTTTATTGTTAATTCAGTTAGTATTCTGATTTGTTTTTATAGAATAACAACATAAAAGTTTGTCATATTTATTGATAAATGATTTCATATTCATGTGATAAACTTTGAATGTCACATATTTAAACCCAGATACACCTGCTAAAGATTTTGAGATCTGAATATCATCTTAAAGACATCTTCTGGAGTTCTAGATGTTATCACACAGCAGATGTCTCAGAGATGTCTTGCAGATGAATATGCAGAGATCAAATAGATGCCTGATAGATGTGTGTGCTATTATGAAAGAAAACTCTGAATATAGTAATAATATAAACAACAAAAACCTTGACCTAGCACTGTATATTAGTAATGCCACATGTTAAAGAACATGCATTTTTATTTTAGTTTTATCATCATGTTCTGATAATGTTTGTGTTTGTTGAAGGGAACCGTCTCATCTCTAACTGTGGGCCGGAACCTCATGCATTGTGTGTTCCATGTGGAAAGGACACCTACATTTCCGATACAAGACAAAAAAGCTGTCTCAGATGTACTCAATGCATAGGTAAAGTGTGCCGAATGAATCATTTGACTGACATGGTATTGACCAATACAAAATAAGTACTTAATAGGTAAAAACGGCAAAGAAGCAATGCAATGAGGATCTTGAGATCAATGCAATATTGCAACAAAAAAGTCTGAGAAGTGTGTGCAAAGCAGACTGTAAATATAAGCATACGTTCTTATTTTAAGTTTGAAGGAAGTATACCTATAGACATTAAAGTAAAGGTCTTTACATTTCTTCATATGCATAATAGACTATAGAAACATGTTTGATAAAGACAAATGTATATAAAGTTAATGGTTTCATGTCATTTTTGCTGCAGGTGTGATGCGTGTGAAGGTTAAGTGTTCAGCTGGCAGTGATACGGTTTGTGAATGTTCTCAAGGTTTCCGCTGTGGGAATGAAGAATGTTCATTCTGTGTGAAGGAGTGTGTCAAGGGACAACAGCCCACTGATCACAGTAAGTCTGACACAGAAAGACCAAACGAGTTAATTTCATGTTCATGTTAATAACACTTCTGACCTTGAATCTGTCTTGTGTGAGTGCAGGGAAGTGTGAACCATGTCCTCCGGGAACATACAATGACCAAATTCATCGTCCCTGTATTAAATGGAGAAGGTATTCTTTTTATCTAATAATATATACGTATTTTATTCTATTTGTTTCTTTTCATGGTATATGACATGTTATCTTTCAACCCACAGTTGTACACAACCAGACCACCAAGTTATGGTTCCTGGAACGGCTGAGACAAATATAGTCTGTGGACCTAAAAGAAAAGCAGACCCAACCACTTCTCCACCAAATAACACACCAGCAGAATCACCATCAGCTCAAAAACCAGTCGTGTCTTCAGCAGACAACAGTAGTGCGTATGACAAATCGATAAATTATAGGACTGTATAGGACTTTATGCAGGCCAAGCATAAAATATTGTCCAAAATAAAAAATGATTTCCTTTATTACAGATGTCATGGCTATTCTTGTCATGTTTGGGCTTTTTTGTATAATGATTCCCACGTTTACAATCCTATACCTGGAATGGAAAAGAAAGACGTCTGACAAACCCCTGGGTACAAAGAAAGCCCAAACAGGTAAATGATTTTCCACTTATGTTATTTATTTCCCTATTTATGATTCCTAATGCTTTATGTTTTGCAGCAGAAGAGGCTCGGACGGCTCTACCTGAAGAATGCAGTTTCTGTTTTCCGCAGCAGGAACACGGTGCCAGCAGTCAGACGTCCATGTCCTCGCTGGTCTCACAAGACAAAATCATGCCTTTGGTTGGATGAAAGTTTTTTAATCTGTCAACACCATTTGTGTAGCAAGCTGATCATTCTTTAACATGATCGTGAAATACAATCTGTAGCCTTTAAAATGTGCTGCTTCTCAATGGGGTTTTACCAAAAGATAAAGCACAACCAAGTTCAAAAATATGTGGATAATGTTAATGTTAACAATTGTTTTTTGTAAGAAATTATTAAGTTGAAATTATTTATTTTGCATATCCTTATGTATGTATATATATAAGATAGTTTGTGAACTGCTTATTTTCTCTGTTTTCGAAATAAGTTTAGATCATTATAAAACTTTGTTATACGTGGCAAGCGACTGTATCCATATCATCTCTTGACATTTCTACACTGTTCAGCATATTCATGTATGTTGAATAAATCATGTCAGAATCTCAGATTCTATTCACAGTTGCCAAGAAATGATAAAGACAACAGAATAAATAGTTTTGAATAAAAAAGTTACATTCCAAAGCAGTGATGACTTTTATTATGAAAACTTACTTCATACCTACACACACCTACACACAATATGCAGAAATTATAAATCAGAAAAAAAATATTCAGAGGTGCAGGTAAGATGTGTTTCAGCATTGCTTAGTGTCTATGATGTAATCACGTTTCACTTCTGTGTGTGGGGGTTGCAGAGACCTGTGCACCGAAATACTGTAGGCTTTCAGGATGTGACATCATAATGCTTGATATAATTAAATTTACGACATCAAAATTCCCCTAAACAACATATTGTCAAATCCACAGAACTTCCATCTTGAAAAAATGGCTTTCGAAATTCTTGTAAATGATTTAAGAGGGCTTTTCATGATCTCAGGGTTTCCCAAAATCAACACACACAGGATTCCCTTTTTGATATAGAGATAAAAATGAGGAACACACTTTTTCAAAAAAATTCTGTGATGTGTTGCGAAACTGCAACTATTACTAATGTATACAAAGAGAGAAAAAAAAACATAAGAGTTATATATTGAGTCATATAACAAATGGATTAATCTTCCAGTCTGAAAAGTGTAAAATAGTCATCAGTTCATTCAAGTGTTTTATTAGTATACTCTTAAAGTCAGTTTCCTATATAAGCACTAGACATTGATCAGATTAATATATTCAAGTAGTTTTTAGATCTACGCCTTTGCCAGAAAGATTACCTTTGTCAAGTTTTTATACTAGGACTAAGTCCTGTCCTCTTGGATTCTTATCCACATTTAAAGTAAAATTACATACAGAAGGTACATACTTTCAGACAATTCTACGTGCAACTAAGAAAAACAATAATACTGATGTATATGAAGAATACTTATTATAAAAAGCTTCATCAAAGTCGCAACTTTTATCAGTAAATTCTATGAAGATGACAAAAAAGAATAGCACCACTACCATATACAATCAATAAGAATCATTTGAAATATTATGTTTTACAGTACAGTCTGTTTTTGTGTTCATCTCTGTTGTGCTTTTCTGAATAAAAGAAACACAGCATGTTAAACGCAGCTTTACAGACTATAAACAACACTTAACACGAATTGCTTTTTATATTCTACCTAAAACAGGTTAAAGTAATAGTTCAACAGTGAAATTTCTGCCTCTGGTCAATTCAGACTTGTATGAGTGGCTTTCTTTCGCAGATAAAAAGGAATATACTTTGAAGAAGCCGGTATTCAAACAGCATGGCACCCATTCATTTCTATTGCATGGAAACCAGAACCAATGCCAGTCAATGGATGTCTGAGACCAAAGTTCTTCAAAATATCTTCTTTCATGTTCTGCAGTAAAAAGTCATACATTTTAGAAACGACAAGATGGTGGAAAAAATTATGAACGTTATATTTATATATTTATATATATAATGTCAGACTGCTCAGTTTATGATTTACATTTTTACTGCTGTTTGCAGTTTTCTCTCTTGTCTTTGGCTTTGTGTCGTCCTGCTTTATCGTTCTGCCGTTTGGTCGGCGGTATGAAGTTGGGTTCTGGTAGATAATCGTAAAATATACTGTGCGGATTACGGGGGGCCAGGCACATACCTGTTGGACAATAATAAAAAATAATTTAAATGTGATGTCACAGTTACAAAATCTACTACAGCTCTACCTGACGGCGGGCTAGTGGAGATCTGACTATCACGCTTTCTGGCTTTGAAAGTCGGGTCCAGCTCTTCAGCGATGTTGTGTATGTGCTGCGATCGGCTGAGGGAGATAAAGAAGGTGTCAAGATATGTGTGGTAAGCTGTTCTTAAGAAAAAGGCGTGTGTGTGTGTGGCTTACAGTGTAGTGCATGATGGGGTGGATATATGGCTTTCAATGGTGTAGTCTTCTTCCACAGGCGAGTGCAGTCCGTCTGAGTTTAATCTCTCTCTCAACATCTGAAGGGCCTGAAATTGTACAAAATGCCGTTCTCATGACCATATTTGTATTTTGTTTAAATGACTGAAAAGTGTGTTGAATTTTTGTATTATAGCAGGGGTTTATGCAGACCTTTCTGGTTGTGGTGTTGTCTTCTTCTCTTGGTTCACTCGGTCTCTCCTGTATCTCTAGATCTTGAGGTCTGTTGTTGAGTCTTCTGTGATGACGCTGCATGTACTGAGCTATCTCCTAAAAAAGTCAAAAGAGATTATGTTTGTGAAATTTTTGCTTTAATTCTCCTTAAATTAAATCTCCTTTAATTCACAGTAAACCATTGAAATGTGTGGTGCATCTAACCAAATGGACAAACGCTGAACAGGTTTAAATATATTTGGACAGTGTTTTTTACCTCATCCTGAGCTACTTGTGCCGCTACAAAGTCCACTTCAGAACCAGAGCTCTGTGGAAACTACACAAGCAAGGAAAAAGTTTGATTTTTTTAAATAGACTTCAAGCAAGACGCAAAGCCAAGAAAATAAATAAAGAAGGTGGACCGATCAGAATCAAGCTGTGTAGAGCTCTAAGAAATAAACTATATAAAAAAAAGAAATTCAGTGGAAAACTTAAAATAATTTTGTAGAAATCCAACAGTTTATTTCTCTATAATTCATTTAAGTTTATGTAATGAAAAAAGTATGAATTTGACAAATATGTATTTGTAAATAACCCTTATATTTTTGGTGAATTCAAATAGAAATATTTGATCTAATCTGATTTACATATTTTTTCACTTACATATACTTATAAAATGTACTTATTTTTTGTGTTAATTGTTTAACATAAAAATACAATAAACGTGTTTGGAGTTAATACAGTATGAGATCATCCTGAACCTGTCTGGGAGGCAGCAAATCCTCCTCTTCCTGAAGTCTACGGGCAAGCTCAGCATCCCTGAGCACCTGCTCCCAAACTTCCAACCCTGCTGGAACGACAGAAACTCTTTGTATAACAGATTTAGATTCCTTTTCAATAGACTTGAAGGCAAGAAACAAACTCAATCAAAAGATGCATCCTAACATACCTTCACAAAGAGGAGATGCACAGCTGTCGTCATGGTAACCGGCCGCAGCCCTCTGCCGTTTCATCTCCAGTTCTTCTTCTTCCTGAAGCTGTTTAGCTATTTCCTTTTAGGAAGAATACATTCAATAATAAAACACTACAATGGTACATGATGCTGTTCTATAAAGTGTATTACACTGAGTCTTTAACTTAACAGAACCAGCAAAAAGAATGTTTACTTATCAGATTTGGGCTATTCATCCCATCCGGAAATGTTTGGATTGTTCAACATGACCACTTTCAGAGATTTAAAAAGATTGCTGACGTCATTCCAATAGAAGTTCTTTTTATGTTCCTACCCACTTACAGAAAATGTTCACAGCATTACATATTAAGAAAACATATATGCTCAATTTATGAACTGTGAGAATCATTGAAATGTCCTAAAAAGTGTGTTGCTGTGAAGACTTTTGGCCCTTACGAATACACACAGGTCACACATACACTCAGTTTAAGTTCAAGCAGAGGTGTTGATGTGGGCAGCGAATGTTCCATCACGGTGTCACTAAAGCAAAAGTGCTTCACGATGATCAAAACCAGACTGACACCCACCAGAGTGCATGCAGAGCACAGACCCGCGGAAAGTACAGCTCACACATGCACACACACACACACACGCATACACACACACGCGCACACACGCCTCTGCTCACTCTATATGTGACGCCCTGAGAAACTGCTGAGACCATCAAACCTCAAGCACAATGACATCATGGAGCATCTCTGTATGTAGCATAGTTATAAAAGTAACGGAGATTATTATCTTTTCTGTATTTTGGAGGTTCTGGTTAATTTCAACACCTCTTATAAGATAACCACGGTAATCACCAGAACACCTTTGATCATATATTAACTGTTCATTAACCTTCTAGTGTGTTGTTTTCACATTATTATCTGAGAGAAATTCATAAGTTATTTTGTTGAGAATAATGATAAAAATGAAAATTACCATATTTGCTTAATCTGTGTGGCCCTACTGGAGAAAGACAATACTTTATATAATATTGAAAGAGTTTATTTGCGAAACAAGATTACAAAATAAAAATAAATTTATTTTCTTATGTGTGTTATCAGTTATTTATTTTCTAAGTTACAAATACAAATAAAACCAACTGCATTTTGAATATTATTAAGAACACACAATAAAAAATAAATTCTGAAACATTTTTTTGGTAAATAAAACTCTTTTTGATAAAATTCTTAATGTTTTGTGTAAAAAGGCCTATGATAAATTAAATTCTTGGTTGATTCTTTCACATTTATTCAAGTCAAATGTCGCTTTATTTTAGTCAAATTGGGAAGGTTTTTTTTTAGACAGAATTGTTCATACCCTCCTGACACGTGACATGATGACATTCTTGACCTAGTTTCATGACCCTTTATGAATTAAAGAGACAAAAGAGGAATCAAAAGAAATATGGGTCTTTATCGGAAATGTCAGAAACGATTTAAACAGCAGGAAACTGGGCGGTGAAACACAGGAAGTCAATTAAACTTTGATTGTATTCACAACACAAAAGAAAATCTGGAAGTTAGTTTTATATGCTTTCCCCAGTCCTAACCACAAGACAACTTAACCCCCACATTGAACAGCAGCAGATAGCTTGTGTGTCCATTAGGGAGCAGTAATGTACAAGTCCAGGAAAGTGCTTTAATTTAAAACCATTAGAGTTGAGGGTCTATCATAATCATGCACGTCATTTCAACCCAACATTTCTCATCAGTCCTATTTAATGAAAGTAAATGTACACTCTAAGGCAACTGAATTTTAGACAAAAAAATATGTACTATAAAAATCCATGAAATATTAAGACGTAAACGTTATAAGAAATGTAAAGACAATACACCAAACAAAATAAAATAAGATTAAGTAAATTTTATCTTATCACCACAAAGTCTGGATCTTTAACAAAGATGAAGGGGATTCTTTTTCATTTAAAAGGTCTTACTGCAACTTCTTGTAAACAGTAAATTTCCCATATGAAAGACAATCATACAGTAACACAACATCAGAGGAGAAGCGTGTGTAGCTGATGGGTATTCCGGTTTTAGCACGTTAAAGCAAGTCGATTGAAAGATGGTAATAAATGAGAGAATAAGGCTTGCTTAGTCAAGCTCCAGCAGTCATCATGCCTCTTATGTAAATCAACACCATGGTGAGGTATTTGTCATTATACGGCACGCGGTGAAAGAGTTTCCATTCTGGTGCCGATCCCGACCGGCCCACCCTTAACAACTCATAAACAAATTCTGTACAACAACCCATCGAAATATACACACTTACCAGAATTACAATTTATATCTTGAATAATATACACAGAATAGAAGATATTTTGAAGAACGTTTAACCAAACAGCACTGAACCTGAACGACTTAAATTGCATGAACCCAAAAACACTCAGAAATGTCTTAAAATATCTTATACATCAAAATATCTTCTATCCTCTCCACAGAGGTAAGAGTCATAAACAGGTTTTAACGGCATGATGACAGAATGTTTACTAACGTTATTTGAACAGCTTTCATCTGCATGTACATGTCAACACAGCAAGTCAATGGATGTCTGAGACAGAGTCAATAGCCAGATTAAAATCCATCATTATTATGTGCATTTTGTTATAGCAAATATATATAAAAATGCTTATTAATAAATAAATTAATAAAAAAATTAAAATGCTTACATTAATTTTTAAAATAATAATTGATGAGTAAGTACTTATAAGGAAGTGACAATTTTAATCTCTTCCGCTCACTAAATGGAAATGGGCAATTCCAACGTTATGAAAAAGCAATCAATTTAAAAAACGTAAATTTAAGACGTGAAAAAAATTAACACAAAAAAATTATTAAGATGTATGTGAATTAAAATGCAGAAACCATAATCAAAAATATCCAACAAATAGCCAAGCAATAGCTCTTTATAGAACATAAATAATGAATATATTTTAATATTCATGTGTCCTTTTATGAGCAAAATGTAGCCTTATGGATGTGACAATCCTGAAAATAGCTCTAACTTTCACATGAAAAAATAAAATAAAAATAATTCTCTTAATATTAAAAGAGAGATCTCACATGGGTATTTGAAGCACTAAACGTTGACATATATTAGTAAAAACCTTTGGTAAATCTCTATATTTTCATGGTTAGTTTGATATTTCCACGGAATTGCCCAAATGCTGCTTTATTTGCAAATGTTTAATACAATATAGCATATAGGTTTAATAGGCAACTTTGGTTGGAAACCTGGCTAATGACAAGAGCTCCTATTAGACAACATCTCGATTAAAACATAAAGACTGGCAGAACATCTTAAAGGAAACGTTTGACTATTTTTTCCATTGTTTTTAAAACTGTCCCTTACATTTGGAACGCATTTGTCATTATTTTACACATTTTATTTTAAATATTTCCCGTTCAATTATTTATATCTTTGTGCAGTATTTGTCATTGACTTTTATACATTTTGACAGTGAAAAAGTAAAACTCCACAGACCATTATATCCAGGAGACATTTTCCAAAGGGCAGAATAAAAGAGCGTTTCTAAGAAACCACATATTTAACCTCAGTGTTCCACATCATCTACTGAAGACATGGCCTTCCAGACAAGCAGTCCACCTCCGCCCTGACAAACCCCACGTCACCCCGGAAACACTGAAGACGTCCCCATGGGAACACTTTCAAAACCCCTCCTGACAACAAAGCTGGCACTTCAGTCAGCAGAAATGTCGTCCAACAGCTAAATAAAGGACGGGTGAGAGAAGAAAAGAACACTTGAGGCAAATGGATATCAGAGTGTTAGATCCTTCGTTTACGAGAAAGGTCGCATTCTTTCTTCCTCGTGTCTTTTGTGCTTCTTTATCTTGTATTTTGCATCTCTACACAAGCATCTTTCTATCAGTCTCATAAGTTCAACATGTAAGAATACAGATCAGAAAACACAGTTGTTAAAACATACCTCATCTTCCTTCTCTCGTCTCCTGGCCTCCTCGGCACATTTCTGAAGCTCTTCCTGAATCATCCGAGCATATCTGCAATCCTCTTCCTCACTGCAGATCATAAATATTATAGAATATTGAGTAATATTCTGGCAAGACAGGACAGACACATAAAGCAAGAAATTTAATTTACTTGATTGAATTGTTTTCCTTGAATAAGTCTTTAGGTAAGTGAGATAAGCTGTTCTTTGTGTTAACCAGGATGTGAGAGCTTTTTCTTCAGCTGTAAATTAACATCTCTTTAAGAAGGCAGAGAGATGGATGTGGATAATTTCCCAGAATCCCTTAACCCTTAAAGTGGGGTCCCGAAGTCTTTTTTTAATATGAATGCTAATTATTATCATAAAAGACAAATTCAATAAAATATGAACAAAATTGAATTAAAATATTTTAGAAAAATCAACATTATTTATTTTCACACAAAAACTTTTTTCTTCAGATGTTAAAGGAAGCTTTTATTCAAAATGAATATACGGGGTACTGCAAAAACTAAGACAGCCGAACATTTATGCAGAAATGTGTAAAAACTAAATAAAAAACAATGAAACAAAGGCAATGTAATAACAGATCCCACTTTTTGTCTCAAATAAACATCATGATATCACTGTCCAGAGATATGATTCCCTCAATCATTTTATCCATTCTCGGGAGTATAAGAATCTGACTCTCAATTTGTCACGTTGGATGCTTTCATTTGTGACATCAATCTCTCTTCCTCCATCTTCAATGTGCATGTGCGTTTTATATGGCTGTGTTTATGACACAGCCATATAAAAAAAGGATAAATCTGGCAAAAGTAACTAGAATGATTCACTTCATTTACATTTTTCTTTAATAAGCCATAAACCATGTGGCACAATATATGGAAATAAAAGAGTGTCACATTAGGCTTGGAAACATCTGGTTTTTCCTGGGTTTTAGTGGTTTGGCAATGTATATCTCACTCTACACCAACTGCTCAACTTACACAATACGTTTGAGTCAGGATGTCTCCTTTCTGATCATAACAATATCCTTTATGTCTGTGGTTTGCAATGTGAGCGATTCAGCGCATGTGTCCCATACTTATGGTTCTTACATCTCTCGTTGATTTTGATGGAGATCCGCTCCACGTTCCTTCTCCTCCTCCTGCAGTCTCCTGGCCAGACGGACATCGGTCTGCACTGCCTGATTCTTCTGGATGTTGGTGCTGTAGAAGTGCTCGACTAAGATTATATGAGACAGTTTAATAAGACTTCACCTGAATCAAGCAAATTTAATAAGGAGGTTGGAGGTTACAAGGTGTTGATACTCACTTTCTTGCTCCTGTAGACTGTGTGCTAAAGCCCCGTCCTCTATTACAGAGAAACACTGGCATACTGTGACATTAAAATAACAACAACATTACAAAAGACATTTAAATCAATGTAAAATACACAAACAAGAATACAAACATGCAGGTAGACCTCCTTCTTTCAGCAATACTTGACCGGAACAAACAAACCTCTGTCTCATTTAAAAAAAATAACTTTCTTTTTCTTTTTGTTCTAGCACTTATTTGCCTATTGTTGTCTTTGCAATTTACTCCCTGATTCTTTGCAAGTGGCTTTGGATAAAAATTTCTGCAGCCTAAATGTAAATGTAATATATAGTTATATTCAATGTCATGACAGACCATAAAAGATTGTTCATTCTTCACAATAAAAAAATATTTTAAAGTGATAGTTCGTTCGAAAAATTATTCGTCTGTCATCATTTACTGACTTTCTTTCCTCCACAGAACACAAAATTAGGTATTTTGAAGAATGTCGGGAACTGGCACCCATATACTTACACTGATTCTGTGTACATACTGTACAATTGATTTGGTTTAAAATATTTACTTTTGCGTTCTTTAATCAAGAATTAGTCCACATGGAACATGACTGAACTGCATTGTAGACTTTCACATACACAAAATGTGCCACTAACAAAAAACAGCATCCAAGCCAACAGGGTCAAAAACTAAAGTGAAATAGCTCTGTGTACAATAACACAAATGCCATTGATCCAGAAGTACATTTTACAGATCATTAAACAACAGTGACTTAAATATTCATACTGTCAAACACAAAAAAACTATGTACATTAAACACACTTAAATACCCCTCTCCCATGTGATCTCTTGAAGTAAGTGTGGAAAAATCTGTGAGCTATTAACAGCTCATGAATCACAACAGAAGCACCTAATTAAACATATCACTCTATTATTAAAGACATGTGATTACAGCGTGTCTATCAAGACATAAAACTTATTACGTGTTCATAAACACACGATAACGCAAACATTAATTACAGAAAATTGACAGAGGACTCAAAAAATTATATTTTACTACATACATATTTTAGAAAAAGTGTTACCATTATTACTGAAGCGTCTGCGTGTATTTGACAAGCTCTTTCTATGGTCGTGAGGCACAAGCACATGTGTGTGTTGGTTCATCATGTGAAGAGATGGTAAATAAAGACCTGAAATACTCCTCTCTCACTGTTCTTCTTTCTAGTTCTCCAGCAGTTCTTTGTCTATATTTGGCACGGGCAGGCGGTTCAGAAGCAGAAGCTATAAATATCCGGCAGTGAATTAAAGGGGGTGGGTCACGTGTTAACTCACAGAATCGGATCATAGGCTTGGTTCCAAAACCAGGAGTGTTTCTGGCTATCAGTTTTAACTGAGAAATCTTATAAGTGACCAACTTTGGAGGCTTTTGGATAAAATATTATAAACATCTGATTTCATTATGGCTCAGAACATTGCATGCTGAGATTGCTTTATCTGTCAAATAAACAATGTTCATCATTTGAGCACATCTTAACTTAACTAAAGTTTTGAAATTATGTAATGTGTTACTGCAGTGTCTCTTTTAAGCACACATATGATCGACACATACCAATCCAAAAAATGATTCCCTGTTCCTCCCGTTCTTATCTCATCTGCAGATTTGAAATAAAACGTGGTTTCAAGAAATTTTGCATTGGGAAACTCTCTTGCACTTGAACTCTTTGCGCCTTCTTCCTGCCCTTGAAGCCAAAATGGGAGAAGATTGGAATCACAACCCAAATCCTGTTTAAGAAACAGGAACGCTGGGAAGCTAACAGGCTCATCCCGGCCAGATAAGAGTTCTAGTGGACAGAATCCAGCTCTTATCTGCTCCACACAGCACTCGTCCCATATGACCCAGTCTCAAATCACATTCCTTAATGTTGATCTCATCGTGTATAATAAACAACAGCACTTCTACACAACATCCAAGATTCCTCATGCACATGCACATTTATGCGAGGGGTTTGCCTATTTTTTATTAAGAATGGTGGTCCATCGCAATGTAATTTCTTGTATGCTTTCCAAAACTGCAAGCAGCTGTTTTCCAGTAGTGGGATGATTTGTTGCGGGTTCATTTTTAACCGGGAAGATCTGAAACAAACTTTGAGATATAAAAAACATAAAAGACAAGCATACCGTCATATACACCTGGCAGGTGAGACTTATCAATATCGGTTTCTGCCATCACTTATTCCACACCGAGCTCACAGTCTCATGATGTGGTAAAGAAATATCCCCAACCAAACTCTAGAAACAGAAAAAACACACAAAACATAATTTTTTATATTTTAAACCAACAGTATATATGATATTTTTTTATCACTATTAAATATAAAATGTGTACTGTATGACCTCAATGGCATGTGCCAGATGTAATCTAATCTCTCCAAATCCCCGGAACAATAACACACATTGTGTCTGGCACAAAGACATTGGCAAAAGTTCTTATTTCCTTAAAAAATGTTCTGGCTGTTGTGAGTCACTATTCTAGACTTATTTTGATAGCTTATAAAATTTATTTAGTTTATAATGAAAACACGTTTAACTGACCTCATTTCTATTATGCTTTTATTATGTTTACCCATTTAAAAGTAAACTTAAAATGGTAATAAAAGTGTATAAAAATCAAGTGTATTATAACACTCTAACACACAAAAGCTCTTCAGAAATCCAGGTATAGATAAAGTGTTGACATATATTGAATAATGTTCTGTATTATTTCTATGTCACTTATGTTATAGGGTCTAATTTCTTATTGAAGAACACCAAATCAAAAATAATAACTCACAAAACTAGGATACATGATAGATCACATGTTACATATAACACATATTTAACTGACATGATCTTTATTAATAATACATAACACATAACATACTTTTACATGTCATTGTTTAAAAACTTTTACAGCTGTGATCAAGCTGTAAACAACTTCCACGTGCAATGTGTTAAACTATGCAAACTAACAATAAAGTTTAAAAGTTAGGAAAAAAGTGATGTTAAAGTGGTAAAAACACACTTACTCAGAGTTCTGTGTGTCATGCATGAGATGAGAGTCTCCTGTCCTTCATGTCTCCTGAAGTCTTAAGGTTCGTCTTTGTGTGTCTGATACTTTTGTTCTGAATCAAAACAAAGATGATGTCAGTTCACATGTGCATCAGCGCCACCTGCTGCTCATCTCAAGAACTGGAGATCCCAGAGCAAACAGTCACAAACACATCATTTATTGTAAACATTCAAAATGTAAGGATGTTCATATAAGGAACCTATCAGGAAACTTCAGTTCTAATCAATGCATTGGATGTTCAATGAAATATTAGATTTAAAAAAACGTCAAACAAATTGTTATCATAGACAAAACAAATTGCAAGGTTACATATAAACAAAATGATGTTCAAAACTTAAATTTTCGTAATTGTAGTGTCCATTGTGGTGGTGTGAAAATAGGATTGAATGCTTTTAGAAACAATAAGCAATTCTCTAAATTAGTTCGCTTTGGATAAAAGCGTCTGCCAAATAACACAGATGAGTACAGCTTTAAAGTATTAAATGATACAATGACTTAGAAACACAGATATAATGTTTAAAAAAAACATATTGTGTCTCAAGCTCTCAATTTTTATGAGGTTAAAAGAACATTCTCTTAGTTTGTGTGCTCACATCCTATATTCATCAATTTGACAAAAAATTATTTAATAAAAGATTCTGTACTTTTTATGGGTAAGTAAGGAAATGATAAAATAATAAAGGAAATAATAAAATGTGTTCAGTCCTGTGACAAAAAGGCAAATTTCACAAAACGAAGATTAAATATATTTGGTCTCTAACTTTAAGTTTGTCAGAAGTAAAGAGAAGCTTTTTGTAGTTTGTGTGCTGACATCATAAAACCATCAAAATCCAGTAAAACTGCCTATAGGTCACTTCTGAAAGAATTATATCATGCACTTAATTCTTAAGCAAATGAAAAATCATTAGTAATGAATATGTCCATTGTACATATTTATATTCATGGCTTAATTTTGATTGAATCTAAATTGACAAAATCTACAGCAATAAACAACAACACAGGTTTGTGTTTATAAGTATGACAAATGTCAATGTCGCTTTTATGTAATAAATAATAATTTTGAGAATTTAACAATTCCCAAATCATACCAAAAATGATTTTTCAAATTTTGAACAGTGTGTTTACCGGTTAACTGATTTTTCAGACTTCATCAAGGCAAAACACATTTCTCAGGGACGTGGTCTTAAACAGAGTGTCAAACACTCCTGGCATAAATAAAGAGTTTATGGGGTTTGACAAGAGGATATAAAATGACCCTTCTATGTCGTCAGATCTGGTCAGAAAATTGCTTTTATTTATGAGAAATAAATCTTGTGTCTTTTATTAATGTTCAAGCTATTTACACACTTCTAGTGACAATCAGATTAATTGTATATATATTCTTAAGAAAATGATATGCAAAAACAACGTGCCACCTTCAGACACTTACATTTTTCATATTGTGGACATTGCTTACTTCAAACTTAAGTGCACATCTGAAGTGCAGACAAATATAGGTCTATCTATTTGCAACAATTTGTCTATCACTCAAGTCTAATAAATAAATTTGACACGCAGGTTTTGAGGCCAAAGTAACTTACTTTTCCCCTTATTTTCTTCAAACCATTAAGAATATTGGTCACATCTCTGGGTGCCAATGTGCTCCCTTTTCGAGTCTTTTAAAGAAAAGCCACAGGGGTCATCGGATGCTGCATCATGCATCATGGGAAATAAATCTTAGCAGCCTCTTAAATAAATGAATTAAACGGGCAAATTGCCTGCCTCGATCCATCCAGCGAGTTCGAACGCAGAGTGCTGTTTTCCCACCTGCGTTCACTGGATTTATGAACTTGGCTGGGTTACATTCTGGGCTGGTAAAAGACTGCGGCCCATCACTGACGCACAAAGTCTGTGTCTGTCCCTCACTTTTATTGATCCATTCATCCGTCCTCTCTGAATTTACAAGCTCAGAATATGCAAAAGTGCATCCGTGATGGAGATTGGGAGACGTGGAGGTGCTTTGACACCCCTTGAAGAAGGAGAAGTATATAAGATGGGGGCAGAACCAGGACAGACGTGTTGAGACCGAACCTCAGGGCTGAAGTCAAACAGGGAAAAGGTTTTGTGTTGCTTTGTTTGTCATCATGATCTGTAAACTGCAACTGTTTTTTGCTGTGCTTCTCACCGTCTTGGAGATGCTGCTTGGACATCCGGTGGTGCACACGGCTGACATGACCTACGGCAGGCCCGGTAAGACCTCTCATCCAAGACACACACATTGTTGAGGTTAATATTATAAGAAATGTTAAATATCTTCAATCATATTGATGTAAGACTGCAGATAAGACAAATCTGAGCTGTTTCTCTCGGGAGAAATATCTGAGACAAAGGAGACTTAAACACAAAAATTTGCTTTCTATGTAATCTTTTTGATATCTATAAGCAAGATATCAAAGAGATCATGGCTGTGTTTTTTCTCCTGATTGTGTTAAATGTCTCTTTCTTTGGTAGTTCTTGTAGAAGATGAACAGGTGGTCAGTCCAGAAGACCTGAGTTACTCTGAGCAGGCGTTTCTGTCCCAGGGCTCTGAGGGATTCCGCTACCCATCAATTATCACTGGAGATCTCAACCGGGACGGTGAGATGCTTTTTGTGCTCTTAGCATTTACAAAACTTGATGAGTGGGATAAATTCAATTATTCACCCATATGTAATTCAAAACACAAAAGAAGATATTTTGAGAAATGTCTCAGTGATTAAGTGTTTAAAGTGGAAGTCTACATTCTTAGTGGACACCGATACACTTAATCTATTGTGTTTTCCACAAAAAATCATGCTGGTTTAAAATTACAAGAGGATGCGTAATAAAAATAGTTTTCAAGCTCTTGCTCTTTGACGACCTTTGTTTAGGATCTGAAACATAGACAGCTGTCTGTAACTCACCCTGTTGTAACATTAACGTTTAATCTTTTGTATCAGGTCTCAGAACAGCTGGATTTGTCCCCAGTCAAGCTGTAAAAGAGGTAAGTGAATAGAGAAGAATACACCAGTATTGTATGTCTGACATTAAGTAAATCTGACTGTTTCATTCAGATTCTGTTGGAGAATCCTCTCAGTCGTTTTCTGGGCGGCAGGAAGCAATATCACAAGAGAGGAAGCAATACAGAGTGTTTCTGGAAATATTGCGTCTGAAAATATCAAGACAAACACACCAGCACTTACACAGCACACACTGTACATGCATTTGCAGCTGCATGTCCTCACGCTTCACATGTGTTTTCATGCCCAAAATCTGTGAATCTGATGCACTAAAATTACCAACTGTATGTCTGTAGGATAAATGGTGAATGTAAATAACTGTGCCCGAGCTCAGATGTAAATAAAGTTAATATGTTTAAACAAACATTTTGTGTGTGTTTATATTGTTTAAATATCACTAACATATACTTAAGTCAAATACTAAGTATTTAAGACTATGAAATGATGTTTAACAACACAGTTGAAGTCACTATGTTTTTTTAATTTTATTTATGATGATCATGTGGTGTCACAAATTTCCCTGAATGAGACACAAATGGCTTTTTTAAAGACACCTGTATTTAGCATTTTCTGTAAAATACATTGCACTTTTATTTACATGCTTTTTTTTCGAAAAATTGTACAAAACTGTGTTTTTGATCCCAAATTGTACAAATTAGGGGCAGATGGTTTCATCAAATTCTATAAAGACAAATTCTAGTTGTGAAAGGTGAACACCACATGAACCAAGGTCACAAAACAAATAAGACAAACAAACAAAAACCAGTTCAATAAATTAAAAGTTTTGAGAGATATTGAAGGTGAAAGTTCCGGAAATGAGAAATTTGAAAAAGCGGTTTCGTGTTTGTCCTGTCACCCATGACCAAGTCCCATTTCACCCAAACATCAATGTTTATTTCTTATTTGAATCATTTTTCACAAATCATAAAAGTCCCATAACAGTCTGGATTAAATTAAGGCAAGATTCATTTATATTTCTTTTGATTTTTAAGGTGAAATGTGACCTGGACATGGTTTCATTGTTTATTGGAGAAGACATGAGAATCATCTTAGTGTCCACCAGTATCATGACTTTAAAAACACCTTTTAGCAATAAACCACATCAACCTTTTAGTCCCATGTAGAGTAGAAAAATATTTTTACAAATAAACAAAAACTAATACTGACATATTTCTTGTTTAAACAATCAGTTTTGGGGGGGTAACATTGTCTCAAATAAAAGATTGTCATCACATTTTAAAGACAACTGTGCACGGACGTCTTTGTTTAACTTCCTGTTCAGCAGGGTGATAAAGAGATCTAAGAGACAAGCTAACATGACAGAAGACCAACACAGAACTGAAATGATAAATCAGACATTTCAGTAAATATCTTCACACTGTACAAAATCATTGGTGGGATCTGATGCTTCTAGGTTTAATGATGAGTTTTCTGAATCCACATCTGTGTAAGAGTTCATCTCTCTTCAGCACCGAAGGCTATCCATCAAGAACATTCATAAAACACTAATGTGACTTCTTAAAAACATAAAGGGGCTTTCAAAACACAAATATAAAAATGACATCAGTGCCAAATCACAGTCAGACATTCACAGTTGTTTGGGTCGATGACCTTCAAACCGACGAGAGAAGAGACGAAGACGGCTTCCATCTCATCTGATTGGTACGGTTACGTTCATGAGCCGAGGACTCCCCTCTGGCGTCTTTGGGTACAGTTATGACAGTGACACACAAACTTGAGTGACAGTTTCTCCTCCAGGGTCCGACATTCGGGTTGTGGTGGTCTGAGTTCACACCGAAAGCTCTAAAATGCCTCTCAGGTGTGTGTGCTGGTGTCCCTTGACAAGCACTCCTGCGCGGAGGGGCTGTCGGGGGTGGTAAGATCCAAAGAGTCTCTGTGAAGGGCAAGTTCTTCTCCTGGTTCCAATGGAGAATTGGTACAACTTACACATCCCTGCAAAATAAAGATTTAAAGTCAAGATACAAGTTAACGGCAAACCAACATAAGATTTGATCAAGATGCGCTGTAACCTGTGTGTCTATCTCCTGCGGGACGGTGTGGTGCTGGATCCACGGATGAACCTCGACGAGCTCTTTCTTCTGTTCCTGTGTGAACCAGGGTTGCATGGGCTGCATCAGAAGGAGTTTCTCCCGATCCTCCTGCAACACCTGCGCCTGGTCCCTGGAAGAACATCCGTACACATAATAAAACACTCGGACAACTTCAATCGTCCCGGTTTGAATGAACATCAAAGCACGACTGCTCATCTACACAAATTCGCCCTGGCCTTCATATATGCTTTACAATCATCCGTCTCATTGTGTACCGTCGCCTGAAATCACCTACCTCAGGGTAACAGGGTTGACAGTGCAATGAGACATTAAGCTTGATCAGAACTACCTCAGCGAGAGTCGGGCAGCACTCTCTTTCTCCTGCGGAAAGAGATGCTCAAAATGTCACGTTTCCCTTTGGGTTTGTTAGGTGGAAACCCGGACAGAGAGGTTCTTCGGGTCTGGGTGAAGTCTGATACCTGGGGCTTATCTGATAGGTCATCATGACGGGTTCTGGGGTCTGTTTGATCATGCTCCACAGGGGGTTGTCGTCTTGAAGGAGCGGGTGCTTCTTGAAGTCCGTACGCTCCCTCTCATGGGATTCCGCGGACTTCCGTGCCTTGCGCGACGTGTCCGAGGAATCGTTGCTGGCAAAGTATTTGCTGCTGTTGCTGCTGCCTGCAAGCGAGAAAAACAAAAAGAGTAATTTTGATGAAATCGCAAGGACCTTTTCTCATTAAAAGAACAGTTGGTGAAAATTTAGTTTGTTTTTGCTATTGTAACTAGACTTAATTTCTAGAAAAATTATTTCAATTATGGTTTATGGTTAAAAACAAGATTGGAACATCTTAATGACAATACAAATTTTGTATATTAAGGAACACGATTTCTTTAAAAACAAAAAACATGATCACATAAATATAAAGAGCAATAACCAACCCAAAGCCTTATTCTACACACTTGGTGGACATGTATAATATTAAACAGCACCGGTATGACTGGTTGATGTTCTGTTAGAACCGAGTCCCGATCCGGAACCCAGAGACCCTCCAGACTCTCCAGAGCCACTGCCCGAGGCATTTGAGCCGGTCCCTGAGCGGTCATCTTCCTGGAGAAGCTGATCGAGCATTTCGCTGGAACTGGAATGAGCGTCATGGTTACCAGATTCACCAGGGGCGTCCTCCTGTGACAAGAGATAAAGACCTTCATACTGAAGGAAAAACCTTATTCATACCCATTTATTAAACAAATCAATCTCTTCAAAATGTACTGTAAACTCTGGAAATAACATGCATGACTGCATAGCATGATCTTCAACTCTATTTGAGGTTATTTGCTAATTTACAATGTATACAATATATGTGTACAGTGATAAAGGAGTAACCATGATTTGGATAAGCATTGAATATTTTTTTTCCTCTTTTCTGCAATATTTTTTGTTATGAATAGATTTTTTTGTCGGTCCAGTGCCATTTGTGCTTACAAATTACTAAATAAAATGTGCCATAGGTAGCTTGAAAAAATTTATTCTTTTTTAACAAAATGCATTTAACATTTGTTTTCCATCATTAGTTTACAAACTATTATACATTTTATGACAGTAATAACCAGGGAAACAAGATGTGAACCGGTGTCTCAGTCTCACCGCTTTGGTGTGATGCTCCTGCAGACTCTCTGGAGCGATGCTGCTCTGGGGTTCTGATGGTTTAGTCAGCTCTTCCTGAAGCAGGTTTAGTTGGATGGGCGAACTCGAGCGTGAGCTTGAGAACAGAGCTGTGGGCTGTGCTGCATCCAGGTCATCCCCGAACCAAGGCGTGGGTATAGCCTCGGCCCCTGGGGCGGTGCACTGAGGCATGACGTTGGATCCTGTGAGATTCCCTTGGATCTGAGACCCCAGTGGCATGTGAGTGGCTTGAGGTACATACCCACCCATGTTGAAGGCCGGCTGGGGAATGAACCCAGGTCCAGCAACAGGCATAGCCTGGGGGTACATGCCAAAGTTGGGAGGGTAGGTGGGGTAGCCGGGCATCAGGACAAACATGACTGGGTTCAGAGGCTGCATGGGTTGGAAGTTCTGGCCAGGCTGAACCATCATGGGCATCCCTGACTGCTGATCCTGCCCCATGACTGAGAAGTACGGGGCCGGCTGCACAGCCATGGGTGGCTGTAAGCCCATGTTGGACGGCAAAGGTTGAGATGATTCGGAGGAAGGCCACGAGGAGTGCGGAGCTCCTGGGTGCCCCGGGCGAGACCAGTAGTTACCTGGCTGTGAAGCATAGCTGTCAGATGAGTCCTCTGGTTTTGGCCGTTTGTGTTTGTTAGGAGGTCTGACAACATCGGCTGAATGCAGAGAAAGAAGTGTTTAGAATGAGGAACAGTGTTTGAACAAAGAAGAAATAAAACACGCACCTCTGTGATGGGAGTGGGCCATGCTGCTGTTGTCCTGTTGGAGGTACGAGCTGTAGGGACTCTGTAGGATACGATGACGGAAACGATCAACAAACTGTTGCTCCTCTTTCTGAGTGTGGGCTGAAAGGACCTCTTTAGTGAGTCCCACCAACAGCAACTCCTCCTGAGCCGCTGAGGAGGTGTTTGGGGCGGGGCGTACAGGTGTGGGGATAGAGTCCGTTGGCTCACTCCCCATTGGAGCGTCTAAGGCAGTGACCTCTGGGAATAAAAAATGAATGTGAAACTATGAACTATTGACTGAACTCCAATTTTTTGACTCGGACATTGAGGGTTTGATCCTCACCAGACTCAGGTTGTGGCACATGCACTATGGTGCTGCTGTAACTGCATTGGCTGGTGACAGAAACAACACTCATAGCCTCTGTGGACAATGTGATGTCGGTAAGTGGAGCTCCAACCACCGCAGCTGTTGTGACCGAACTTGCCGACACCTGACTGTCCAGAACACCGCCGCCCTCTAGCACAGCTTCTGCAATGAGAAGAGAGATTTTATTTAAATCCATTATCATTTTTATGACTGATAACGTCACAGATACAGGGTGGAAAGAACATCCAGATCTCTTACCTTCCGTGTTGGCAGCATCTTTGTGTGTGATCTCGGATGGTTTATCTTCCTCAGACATGGAGGAAGATGATGTGGTATCTATGGAACAAGATTCACTCTTTCGTTTGAGAGCAGATGTTGTACAGCTGTCCAAATATCTACAGAAGAAAAAATTCAAGATTACACTTAATTCAAAGACATGCATAATATGTACTGAAGGGATGGGCAAATTATCCAAACATTAATCCTAAAATGTTTGTTTTTTATGAAAATCGGCTATAGGTATATTGAAAAAAAGGGCACATAAAAATGAGTTTTTTAAATGGTCTCTAACCTCATTATACTGTCCACACAGTTGATCTGCTGGTATGAAGGTACGTGTGGCTGTTTTCTGGGCTCCGGAAGAGACTGCTTTAGATGATCCCTGATTCTCAAACCCTGAGATCCCTCGGGCAGAACGCTGGCTCCCGACAATCCTGGAAATAAACACCAGATTATCAAACATCCATCATTTGACTTAATGGATCTGTAGCAAATTCACAGAATAAAAAAGTATATGATTTATATACTACATTTATTTATAAGAAGAAACACACCTGAAAATAACATATACATGTAATGTAAAGAAATCCACACCTGCAGTAGTCAGTGTTTGTTGTGCGAGTTTTCTCCTTGAGTCGAGAAATGCTTGCTGGCCCCAGTTCTTCACTCTATTGACATCGGCACATATCTGCTGCAACGTCATCTAATAAAACAGACAAAAACCATTGAAACCTATAAAATAAACTACACTAAATCATCTTTATCATCACCCTCCCGAGAAATGAACAAACCGGTTCTCTGTGGGAATCCTCCCAGAGGTTCCCGTTACTGTCGCTGGAGGATGCCACACTGATGTAGTGCTCATGAGAACCATTACTACCCAGACTTCCATAGCCACTGGAACCATTGTTATGTACGGGCTAAAGACGGAAACGAACATATGAGTTCAGAAAACATTTAACTCTATCATATCGCAGTTTGCACAACCTCTCACCTGCAGGAAAAGTTTGTAGATCACAGCCTGAAGCTCTTTGACATCCTCACACATGACGGCCTGCTCAACATTACTCCTCCCATCGAAAACATCCTCATTCAGAGGTCCACTGCAATTGCAAACAAAATGTATAATTGCAATGTTTGCAAGCATGATAAAAAATACTAGTCTCTAGGTGTTCCAAACCACTACTCCTAAAGGAAAAATAAAAACGGTAGTCAAAGTGCCCCAGAAAGTTTATCTGCCCCACATCTTCCAAAATATCCAACTATTTTTTAACTGTGGTAGTCAACGGGGTCATAGAACTATTTGTTTAAAAGCATTCTTTAAATTTAAAAAAAAAAGATTTTAACAAACTTAAAGGTGATTAATATCCCCATAAAAACAGTCTAACCAAAAGCATGACCTAGAGCTGGTACTCACGTGTGAACTTTGTGCCGGCCGATGATGAAGGCCACCTTGCGGCTCCAGGGGTTGATGAAACTGGACCAGCTGGAGTCCAAAGTGACATAGTCTCCGTTCTGACAGCGAAAGCGGATGGGCGAATGCTCAAACGGAGGCTGACCCACATACTTGAGAACTGAGGAGATAAAACACGACAATAACATATCGTATATATTGTAATATCTTAAGTTTTCAAAGTGTTGACTTTTGAGAGTTTGGTGTTCTTTAAAATGAATTTTTATTAAAACACAAAAAAAGTGTGTTCTTACAAAAAAAATGTTGTACATTTGCAGAGCTAAAAAGGATCAAACGAAAGAAGGCAGAAATAAAATATTTAGAAAAGTTGTTTTTTGAACAGCAGTGGCACCCATTAGTTTCTATTGTATGGACCTAAAACAAATGCAAATGAATTTGTCTTAGCACTTTTTCAAAGTACCTCCTTTTATCATACAGGTGTGATATGACACCTAGAATAAAAAATTTTGTGTGAACTGTCACTATAAATATGTACTAGACTGCAATCTAAGGCATTAAACACAGAAGGTTGATAACAGTGTACATACTCTTGCGATGCATGGCCAGCATGAGCAGACGATCATCTGGATGCAGACAGGTCAGAATAGAGGTACCGATCAGATCCTGAGGAAGGTAACCGAGCAACGGCACCGCACTGCAGACACACCACAAACACCACTTAATGATAAAGCAACGTACTTTTAATAGTAATAAAATAGGCATTTAACATCTTGATTATATTACCGTCTTGAATAAATGTGAAATTGATTATATTAATTTGGTTTCTCACCGATCGTCCACTTCTAAAAATACGCAGCCTGGAGAATGTGTTGTGCTGAATATGCGTTTGTCCATTGGAATGCGTGGAGCTAGATACAAACAAAGTATCTATCATCTGCAGTGTATTCTATATTTTCTTTAAAAATGTTTTAACAAAACCCTGTTTTGTAATGAGAGACACTAATGTTTATAAGTTACGATAAAAAGAGTGTTTTTTAATGTCAGAGAAATACACACCCTCATATCCTGAGATGATTCGTTCGGCCAGAGCCAGACAACATGGCTCTGGTTCGCCACTCGAGCCCTGAACCTTCAGCAGGTACGGCGTGATCCGGAAGGGACTGTAGCGCATCTCTCCATCTCTATCCTTCCCACCTCTAAATACAAACACAATGAAACAAATCACATAATATTTTAATGAAAAGGTCTCAAACAACATAATTAATCTCATGGAAAAGACAATTATATATTGTAGCTTAAATCTAATAAATGTCTGCAGCATGTGCAAGTGATATGAGAAATGCTCTGACCTGATTCGACAGAAGAAGGATTTGACCTGGGCGCATTCAAATAAAAGTGCCACTACAGGGAAAAAAGACAACAAGACCCAAACACTTTATTACTCCAAAAGTTTTATTGGGATCTGGATTGACCATACATTACAACTTACCTCTGTCCGTGCCCACGTTCCAGGGCGGCAGACGCGGTTGCGCCGTGTGAGAATAGAACACATTGACGTCCTGATGGTACAGCAGCTCCACAAACTTTGCAGATTCCAGATATTTACGTTTGCAGCGGAGAACACAGGAAGCTTGTTCGGATGCATACACCACCTTCCCATTGCTGAGAGAGAAAACCACCACAAATGTGTCCTGAAACACGAGAGAGCTGTCAGTTCTCAACTCACAAAACCATTTCTCTGGGAATGACACCCATGATCCTTCTCATTTTAAGAGAATGAACGTCAGCAGCAATGTACCGTGTTCTTCAGCGTGTGTTCTGATGTGATCCCCTCCAGTTCCTCGAGGGTGCACACGGTTGCGTCTCGCCTGTCTTCCACACCACTGCTCATCAGCAAGTTGTAGTACTCGCTGTTTGCTACAGGGGACAGAAAGGAGAACAGAACCAGAGTGAACATGTGACAGAAACATAAGTCTGAATACAGTGAATCAATGAGAAAAACAACAGAATAACTGACTCATAGAAGCATTACATCATACACTGACTACAGACACAAGTCAGATTTTCATAAAAACATATACAAGGTTTACAAGTAATACATATTCCTGATTTTATAACAAATATACAAAATACAATACAAAAATAAACAAGAAAATAGAACATTTTAATTTGATCATTGTATTAAAACTCTGGTTAACCTATTTTTTTATGTTATTCAAGTGACTCAACTTAAACGTATTTCAATTTATTGCAAAGGCAACTTATCTATTTTTTCCAAACAATATTTTTTTCTCAAATAATATATGATTTAAATGAACACAAATATTTTAATAGTTTTAGTTAACCGCAACATGAAAAATCTGGCTGAACCCTATCCAGAAAGTTAAAGTTGGTTGATGATATATTTTATATAAAACAATTTATAAAAAATGCTTGTAGACAAGCCAAATGTTTAACATGCCACACTATTTCATCACTTTTACAGCTTTGCTGTGGCTGTATATTTTTTCTATCTCTTACTAACTTAAATGCATTTACAACCTACGAAGAACACAAAAGTGGAAAATCTGGCCGAGGGGCTTCCCCAACACAGGAAGTAGAATTCACCGCATTCCAGTGGATACGATGTTAGTATATGACGCACATGATACAGAAAACACCGTCCCATATTCTCTTACTACAAACTTGTCATAATAAAACGCTTTTTAATACAGTAAAACTAAACAAAGCTACACATGTGCAGATGTGTTTCACATCATAAATGAAAACAGTAAACAGATCCAGTGAGTGGTTAGTGGATCAGACCGGCCTTCCTCGTGACGAAGCCAATTGAATGTTACATAACCAGAAACTTTCTACTGTACTTCTTAAACTGCCGTACTTCCTTCATGACACAATTCATGTACATGACATGGTCTTAAAGGGAAAGTACACCCGTAATAAAGATTCAGGTAATATTTACTCTTGACCTTCTAGTTGCTCCAAATCTGTATACATTTCTTTGTTCTCATGAACTCAGACAAGATATTTGGAAGAATGCTTATAACCTAACAGTTGTGATAGAAAAAAACCTAAAAGAAACTAAATCAATTATTCGAGTTTTATGATTGACTAGAAGTTTTCATTACTCGATGCGTTTACCTTGGACTTGTTTGACGCAGTTAAGTGCATAGTTCAGAGCTTCTACAGTACTGGCTTTACTGCGCATCCTCTTTTCAGATGGCAGACGCTTCTTCATCTCATGGACCATCTCCATCATCTCTCTGTGCGTCTGCTCACGGCCGTGCTCCGTCTGCTCACTTCACACACACACATTCACATATCTGACCTTACAGCTTCTTTACATGACATTTATCGTTGTTATGTCCTGTTTGGGTTTAGAAAAATAGGCATTTCGCACCATAATATAGAAAGCATCACTCCTTCAAAGCAACTTAAAAAAATATAAACTAAAATAAAAATGCATTTTTGCAATGAATTTGGATGGTGTTCGTTTACCTGCACTCAGTGTGATGAGCGCTATTATAACTGGAGGATGAAGAACCAGTGGCAGATTTTGAGCTAAAAATAAAATAGAACCAAATATTATGCATAAACTAGTGCTAAGTAGAGATTGACCGGTACAGGCTTTTCTAAAACCCATGCCGATGTTTAAAAATCATATGTGCTGCTGATTTTTTTGTATGGTTTTTAGGGCCGATATATTGAAGTTTTACCCTTCATTTACTTGCTAAAATGGCACACAAATAATAAGTGGATTCACAAGTTGAAACTTAGGATCAACACCTACTAAATACTGACTTTAGCTCTCTCCAATCTTAATTTTGTATACGCAGTATTAAACTGTAATATATATTAAAAGTTAACTTAAAAAAGAAACAAATGACTTAGTATTAAATACAATATATAAACAACATATACTTTGTCATGTTGAACAGCCTTGTATACAATGCTAAATCCTTAGTGATTTCTAACATTAACAGAAATTAAACAGGTTTAATGAGGATAATACCAAGCAATGCTTATATAGTCATTCGCCAGAACACATCACTTTTAATCTGTGGCACTAAACAAGGATATCAGCCGATATGTTAAACAATAATCGGCCTGATATATTAGCAAACCGATATAACGGTCTACCTCTTTTTCCAAGTTAATCAGGTTTCAAAAGGTTTTTTATCAATAAAATAAATCCTGCATACAAAACTCAAATATGAGAGGGAGTCTCCTGACATTTACATTATAAAAGCATAATAAAAGATAAACTTCAGGTCTTTGTACCTCTTAGTGCTCCCGGATCCTGTTGTGCTTCCCGGGCTGCAATTGGAAGAGGATGATCGATGATGTCTCGACTCCCCGACACTGTCATAACAACTGCTGGAGTCATGTCCGCTGTTCATATCCACATCATCTTGCATCTGCTCTCCTCTGGAACGTTCCCCTCCTCTCTCCTTGCACCCGTCCAATTTCTCGCCTCCTTGATGCTCCTCGGCGTCCTCCTCTTCCCCTGAGCCAGTTCCGCTGGTGCCCAGGTCCTGTCTGACATTCGTTTGGTCCGTTTGCCTTGGTCGCTCGCTGGAGCCTGGAGAAGAGTTTTCCTCTTCTCCATCGGGAAAGCCGTCTACTCCTGGCATACCCTTTGAAAGCTCTCCTCTATTGACCCTTCGTTCCTGAATCTAGAAGTGGCTCTGCTTTGGTCCACATAAACAGTGTTTTGAAGTAAAATCCAAGTGTACCATAATTATTTTACGAAGGTAAATGGGATGTGTGATTACGTACAGTCTTGCATCGTGATGTAGTTTAAATCAAACTGCAGAGAAAAAGTAAATCACAAGATTTCATGAATCAGGGTTTGAATATTATGAATCAGGGTTTGGCAAAGCATGATTTGAATATTAACACAAAAAATCATAATAAGTAAACGTATTGTGAACTTCATTCATCACAACATACCTGAGTGTTGACATCTTCATATCATTTTAAATTTGAAAACAAAACAACAGGCTCATGGTGTCATCTGCTATAGTATTATATAACATTCTGACTTTAGGGATCTGAACGTATACCAGTGTGTGTGTCATAAACTCCTTCCAGGAACTCTTATATAATCAGTATTTCTGTCAATGAGCCCCAACAGTTCCACGTGTCGAAAACACACTTTTATTTTCTATTCTTATACTTTATTATTCCATTAATAGGCAACGACCGTAGATTTTGTGGGACCACGATTTACTGATGCTTACGGGGTACCCTTTAAGAAAATGTTCAATGGTTAACCAACAAATAAAGCCAAAAATTTTGTCAGACACATGATAATTGAGATACAAGCATGGATATACAAATGATAATCATTCTACCCTAAAGAATAATTAAGTACGGTTTTACTACATTAAGACCATGGTTAATTTATGCAAGAAGAGGCTTTGCAGTCGCGCAAGTGCTTTATATATAATTTACTTCAACACACGTTTATGGCTACATGGCTATTCTGTATGTATATGGTTGCTAGGGTAATTACTAGGGTGTTTTATATGCATTGCAGGATTGTTAGGGTGTTCATCTGTACTATTGATCTAACTTCTAAATCCCTGTAAACTATTAGAAAAAAAGATGCAACATTTTTAAAAGCACCACCTTTTATGAGTCAAAATAACTTTTCCCAGCTACATAAAACTTTTGTGATCTTTATAAAAATGGTTCTTATAAGGCGTATCAATGACTTTTAGGATGTCTGTTTGATTAGAAGTATTAAGAGTGATAGTTAACCCAAATAAAAATCTCTCATCAACCTTTTCATTTTTAACCTATATGACCTGTATGATAATTGAGGATATTTTGAAGAATATTGGTAACTGGCAAATATTTACCTGCGTTGGTTTTTCTTTCCGTTTAATAGAGGTAAATGGGGGCCATCACTATTCGCCTACAAACTTTCTTCAAACTATCTTCTTTTGTTTGAAATAAAAAGAGGTAGACTGCTTGACTCACCATTAACTTTCAATGCCTTATGTCTTAACACAGTTTCCTCTCTCACTTGCTTGCTTAAGCATTAATCCTTCTTACGAACTATATAATGTTTAGTGTGTAGACAAAATGTTTTCCTAATTGCACATTACTTGGGATCAAATAATCTGTCAAATGAATAAATATAAAGGTAAAATGCATTTCAAACCAACAAGACTTCATTCTTGCACTATTCAACCGTGTCTCCTTAATGCAACACATACAATCTTTGCTTTGTAAACAGCGTAGGGACCTGCAGACATGACCTTTAACCTTTAACAAACACACCTGAAACTGCTAAGCAATGTGAAACATTCAAGGCCATGAACTTGACGGGGTAGGAAGTAAACCTTGTGAATGGCAGACCCTCCAGGAGCACTTCTATGTGAGCTTGTGAACCACTAGAACTGAAGATATAAACTTTGTTTGGTAAATAGGTTAAAACATAAAGCAACATCGTCCATGGATAGTCTACAGTCAGATTAGTGCCATAAAGTAACTTCATAAAGTTACAATGGTTCACAGCAGAGATGAAGTAACACGTGTCTCCTGGTAACAAAGAACAGACAAAGTGACACTAATGCATTAAAAGATCAAAACTCCTCTTATATCTAACATAACAGTTCTGGATATAGAGTCAGCTCATGTCGGAAAGTTTAAAAACTATACATTAAACAACAACACAAATCTATGATTTAAATACAACTTTGCATATTAGGCATTCATGTGACCCATTGTTGTGATATCAAGAGTCAAAATATGAAAAACATACTGTACATTATATAGTTTAATAACATCTAACTCTAAACAATCATTATTAATACTGTTCTAACCCTCAGCCCTAATAATAATTAGTTTATTATAGTAGAAATGTACTAACTGATTATCTCATTTGCAATATATTATACATCCCATACCATACATCAAGTTTGACTACTGCAATAAAACTAACATTGTTTAACTATTATTAAAAATAGATGCAATATAATAATAATGATACAATATATCAAATATAAGAGCTAAACAAATACAGGTGAATATTTACAACACCAAGCAGAAAATAAACAAGTTTAAACCTCAAATTCTCAAATATAAAAACAACCAACTGTGTGAAACACACCTTATAAAGTCATGAACTTTATTCATAATTCTATAGGATTCGTGTATACACACACAGTGTGTCACTAATGCACATGCTCGGACACGAGTCTGCGGGAACAAAGATGTCCTAAATTCACCCCAACAACCCAATGCATTATTTCATTCACCTATATCCTCCATTACATATTACATAATATATATATATATATATTTTGTCTGTATATAACCCACCCCTATAGATAAAAGACTCTTATGTAGGTAAACAAAAACATTATACTGGACGCATGCAGGTCAAAGATTAAAATAAACACACAAACACATTTCATGTGAAATAAATCACATGTGACATAGATGTAAATGTTATATACCTTAAATCACAACAATGAACTTCAAGCTCTTGGTTCAAACTTCTTCCCTTGTTTTTTTTAATACTCCATTCTAGATCACATCCACATTAATTCCATCATCCCAGCGTTAGAATCCATTAAAGATGTTTTGGTAAATAAATGTTTGTTTGTGTTCGCCATTACTGGGTTTAGTTTCTCGTGCGTCCCTCCAGCGGAGCGCAACACATCACTCCAACGTGAGCTGGAGCAGCGGGACCACGCCCACTCGACACCCATTGGCGTGTTTCACACCAGGGACGCGTCCTGATTGGTCGATCACTGGCCAATGTTGCTGGTTTTGACGGGGCTGTTGTTGGACTCACGTGTATGTCCATGTTACACAACGGATGAAAACAATGACGTAGCGGTTAAAAGTCCCGTATTAAATTGCGCTTTATTCCGATTGTTACCGCCGATATGCGATATTAAATAAATTTCCTTTTTTTTTTCAAACGTAAAATAATTAGTTTATAAATAAATAACATTACGGTACGTATTTTATATATCAGCACACTTTTATTTCTTAGCACAATTTTAGTTTTTTTAAAAGAAATTCTCTATATTTGGTTTGTTCCCTGTGATTGCATATTTTTAATTACTTTTTCATTATTAAATGCTTTATAATAATTTCTTTATAATTTTTGTGTTTAAATATTGGATGTTAGGGCCCTTCCTATAGTCCCGGTGCACTTAAATCAGAGTATACTTGGGAAGCCATGGTTTATTTTAGCAGGAATTAATCCTGTCAACTTAGAATAGTGTTACTTAAACCTTAGCCGATCATTGTTTAGTTATAAACTGGGACAAAAAGTTAAAGGTGTTGAACCCTTTTATTGTAAACCAATGAGAAATGTCTGAACTCACTTTGTGTTTACCTTAACTGTACTTTCACAATGATAAAGTACATTTATTTATGAAACAGTGATTGCAAATAGCTTGAACAAACTGACAAATATTGTTGAATTTATATTTTATTAAGCCAAGTTTGGCAATTCAAAAGGCTTAACAGTTTTGCAAGTCCACAGTATATAATTGCACTTGATTACAATTTACACACATGTGAGAAACATACAAAAAAAGCTCAAATAAACACGATTTGGCACTGTGAGCAAGAATAACTTTTTCTACACATTTATACATACTATTAGTACATTTTGTCAAAACATTTAATTTTAAAGGTCCTCAATCGTTTTGTACAAATGCTATTGGATCCAAGTCAGGCAGTGTTGTCTGAAGGCACTGCTGGTTTCTGGCACTTCTGTGGTTGTTCAGAAAGGCTTTATGGCTTTTTGGCACTATAAGTGTATCATTTTCAACTGTCTTTGCACAATGTTGCCTTAAAATATGAGCACAATGTTAGATAAATTAACATGAAAAAGTGTTGTGATTTGAAAAAGGCTAGGATAATTTTGTTTACTTTTACACTGTAGTTGTATGAATGGTATTTTAAAACATTTAATGTGTTTAGAAAACAGGCATTTTGTAACACAAATTTATATCCTAGTCATTAAAAACAAAATCCATTGAATACAGTTTTACAAAATACGCTTCCGAAAATCAGCAGGTTAGAACACATTGGAAGAACATTCATCATTCATCTTTATCTTTCTCATGTTGATACTCCTTCACATTTTCCTGTTCTTCCAATCCCGAGCAGTTCCTCTCTGTATTTCTGCAGCTTTATGACTGCGTCCAGACTGGCAAGGTAATGCATTCAAATAAGTCTCTAAAGTCTTTCACTTCATGTACATTATCATTTAATTTTTTGGCCACATTCACAACACATCAATAAATGCATGAAATTAAATTTTTTAGTCAAGAAAACCGCAGTTCTCAAACTGTACATATACTCACTGATAATGATGACAATGATAATCACAATCACCGCTATCAAAATGGCCCACATCTGCAAGAAGCACAAACAGACAGACTTTATCATTTGATGCCAACTGTGGAAGTGTGATGACTTTTTTCTGCATTCGTTCTTTCATACCTTACAGTTCTTCCACCAGTACTTTCTTTTTAGTTTGGCAGCGCTGGTCTCAAACTGAGAAGCACCAGCCTGCAGGGCATCGGCACGGTCATCTAGGTCTGAGAGCTTCTGATCGCGTTCCAGGACTTTGTCAACATTCACCCGCATGATGTCCACCACCTGAAAAAACAGAACAACTGTCAATTTGCAAGACTTAGCCGTCAGGTAATCTTGTCATATGTGCAAATGCTGAAAGATTGTCCTATCCAGGTGCAGGTCAAACTTTTTGTGGCTTTTTTATGTCTATGTATAAAAAAGGAATAAAGAAAAATGTGTCCAGGGCAGGATTGGTGTTTCTTAACCCGTTCACTGGCTGTCAACATATCAATGTTTTTGTTACACATGTTTACGTCTTAGTAGTCATTTATAACTTGATCTACAAAGAAAAGCTAAAACTCCACAAACGTGTTCTTCAAGGAAATAACAACCACAATTTGAATGTCCTTAACATATTAAAAAAACTTTACCCCTATAACTATAATAGTGTCAATATTTAGAAATCACTCAAAAACATATTTTCAAGTTTTAAAGGCAATATAGGTTTCAATTGAAGTGAGAAGTATTGGAGCACTTGATACAGACCTTTGTGACATTTACACCTGAAGGGAACTATCTATTGTTCTGTATACTTTCTTGTTTACACAGAAGTGCGCATTTAATTAGAAAGACGTCAGCTTTCAATCCCTGCTTATTCAGCACACGTCAAACAGGGAGAAAAAAACTTGAGACTATGGTAGAATTACATAAGAAGCACTATAACGACACAACCCACACTCCTCAACCCACAGACACATGCTCCAGTGCTCCACAAACCCTGTTGCTGGATGACAGCACCGCACTGCCCCTTTAAGAAGGATCAGAGTGGGCAGGATCTCGGCGCGTGCACATCCATGTTTCGCTTGCATAACTGCTGCGACTAGGAGTTACATAACCCCATGACAGCCAATTATATTCACCCAAAAGTGGAAGAATATGGCAGATGAGAGAGGTCAGGGGTCACTTAGAGCGCACAGACCTGCCCATGTCACAATGCCTAATTCACCAGAAACAAAGTAAAATACAAGCTGGAGAAAAGATGTACCACATGGTTTAAACACATACAAAATGTTTTACAGAGGTGGTATATACTACTTGAACATAATATACAGTAACTGTTGCTCATGAATACTGTTGGGATCTAACTGTAGCCAAAATTGAATAAGCGTATTGCTTTTATACAATAGCACATCTAATAATATAAAATTTAAATAATATATAATTTAAATAATACGGTATAATATTACTTCACGATAAAAAACTAATATAGCACATTTACTAGTAAATACAACAAATAAACCATTCATATTATATTGAAAAAAGCTTTCTCTTTATAGCTGTACACGGAAGATTTATTCTTGTAAACTGCAGAAAAAAGATTTTTATAATATTTATTATTGATTTTTGCTATGACAAACCTAATTATTACACTTCATTAAAAAGACCTGATCATAGATTTAGGGAACAGCCGGAAAACACTTTATAGTCGAAAAATGTATGTTATATTACACCACCACAAATGAACAAATTAATTAACGCTAGTATAAGTCGATTTTACTATTTACAGTGGTATGGCTGGTACTATTCGAGCATGCTTGAAACTCTGTTAGATAACAGGTTGAATTAGACTAGAGTAGAATTGTCCTTAATGGTAGAAGAATTATGGTTACTTCAGTTTTGGGAGGAGTCAAGTACACGATCATTCAATTTACTCATTGCGTAGTGAATTACTGGCATGATCCATCCTGAAAATATTTAAAGCATTAAGCAACAATGGATTAAGGTCATTATAATGTTCCAGACTATACATGAATCCTCCCTGAAAACATGACAAATGTGAGAAAGAGGCTAGAATTATGTACATTTTGTATATGTATTATCTGAAAAAGGTCTAAATGTTCTAATAAAAATGTTAGGTGTTACACAATATAATTGAAGTTGGAACAATAGAGCAAGAAGTAAAAGAACACCCAAATCCGTTACGTCATATGACGACTGACGTGTAAACTAGGTTCTGGAACAGCATCACGCGTGTCTCACCTCATCCACCTGTGCCTGGGTCTGCTGCAGCCTGCGGTTATTCCCAGACATCCCTGCTGAACCCTCTGCACCCGGGCTGGACCTAGAAATGAAAAAAGGACCTCATATATCATGTCATATTCAACTTTATTTAAACAAAATATGTTTTGAATGTAAGCAATGGCATACAAATGCACAACACAAAATTATAATCATTGTTTAGTAGTGATCATGTGAGACTTCTGCTATGCTAACCAAATTAACAAAGACTATATTAGATCTCTTTTTAAAAATGATTTAAGGCAAACAAATGAACAAAGAATGATAAAATCGTAAATATAATCCTGTGTATAATGTACTGAAATGTGTCATGAAACTTGAAATGAAATTCTTTCAGTTTACCTTTTTATTCATCATATAATTCAAACCTGTATAATTTTGTTCTGAAGAACACACAATTTTTTGGGGGGGATTTTGGTAACTGAAAAACAGAACCCCAATTGACCTTCATAGTATGATCACAAACCACTGAGACATTAGCCTGAAACTGGAAAGAAACATTTGCGAATAACGTTCCCTTTCAGGGAGATTAAAATCATCACTTCCTAAAATAAACACTTTCTAATCCTTTTAATTTTACATCCAGCATTTTTATGCGCTTTACAAAACTGCACATAGTAATGGTTGATGGAAACCTGGCTTCTGATGAAAGAATATCATCTTTTTGTTGTACAGAAAAAAACATTTACTACTTTTAAATGATGTGAGTGAGGGTGAATGATGTGTTTGTGTACCCTTAAGAACACACGAATATAAGGCTCTGCTGCCTTCTAGTGGCTCAATACTTCATTGGAGGTTAGAAATGAGGCTTATAAACAATTATACAAATAAAGGATATCCTGTAAGAACAGCACCCACAACAAACTACACAATGGGTTTTACCACCGGATTCTATGGTCACAGAATATGTGGTGTGATACCATAAATCTGTATACACACAACATAGAAAAAACTAATGCATATTGGCTATATTATACTTTAAATTTTAATACAGATAACACAGATGATGGAGCTATATTGAACATTCTGGAGAAACAGTTTGAGCAGATATTCTACCAACAGTTTCTTATAGAAAACATCCAAGCAAAGACAAGAGACATTGAGGCTTGTGTAGAAAGCATGTGATCATGGGAAAGACTCCGAGAACAAGAAAACAGAGATCACAAGAGACAGATTTAAGTCCAATGCTTGTGTAGACAGAAAACTAGATCAGTCAAACACAACATATAGACAAAACACAACACATTTACACAATCATCTGTGTCAAGAAGTCACATTCTTCATCTGCATCTCAAACTCTTCATTTATATCAACCGAACCAAACCTGACCTGTATTTATATTATGACTATACACATTTATTATTATTATTATCATTATTATTCTAATTATATTAGTAATAGAAATAGGAAATGATTCAAACTTTTAATCTCATTAATTTAAAACTCTACTCTAGAAGTAAAGATTTAAATACATAACTGATGATTATGAAAAAAAAATACAATAAAAAACTAAATTAATATTTAAATATTAAAACAGCTCAAGTTGATTTAATAAGGAAATTAAAATATAAACAGCTGTATAAAATTGTGCTTATGTGCTGGATGTTTGACATTCTTAACTGCTCTTTATTCTTCATTATCAGAATTTAACTAACTTTTAATTTAAGTTATCTTTTAATCATTTATTTATGTTATTAATTATATCCAACAAACAGTTATAACACGTAAGCATTAAACACACAATTACAAAAGTGATACAAAATAAATAAATAGATAATTAAACTTTATGTTTGGATAAAGTTTCTCAGAACTTTCAGCTGCAGTTGTTCACTCAGAAACTGTTAGCCGTTAGCGCTTAGCCTGAGCGACACAACAAACGTCAGCTGTTTGCGAACCCTCCGATAAACCAAAACACGTCATAATGTTCATAAACTACACATTTTACACAAATGTAAAACAAGAAAGTTCACGAATTGACATAAAATATGCAGAATAAACCAAACGAAATAAAGTGAGGAAGCGCGCGCTAGGCTAACCTGTTGATCTAGCCGCATTCACACCCATTAAAACAACAAAGTTTCAACCGGAAGGAAATAAATTATAATAATTATTATTTTATGTGTAACACGCACGAAAACACACAACTGACATGTTGTCAAAACAGAGAGAAACATTTGTGAAGTTGTACTTACATTGTTAATGACTTTATGTGTTGTGATGCTGCGTGAAGGCCCTGTGTGATACTGTGTGTGTGTGTGTGTGCGTGCGTGCGTGCGTGCGTGCGTGCGTGCGTGCGTGCGTGCGTGCGTGTGAGAGTGTGAGAGAGAGAGAGAGAGAGAGAGAGAGAGAGAGAGAGAGAGAGAGAGAGAGAGAGAGAGAGAGAGAGAGAGAGAGAGCATCTGCAAGTGATGACGCAATTGTTTATATTTTTTGTAACATATATTATTGTGATATGTCATGTAACATCCATCCCAAAAACTTTATTCACTTACTAATATCAATAATTATTTCTATTTCTATATATTTATATTATATATTTATATTATATATTTGTATTTTATATGTATATTATATATTTGTATTATATATGTATATTATATATGTATATTATATAAGTTATTATATATTTTTATTATGTAAATATATATTATTTATATATATATATATATATATATATATATATATATATATATATTCATATTATATATTTATATTGTATATTTTATTTATATCATATATGTATATTATATATTTACATTATTTATGTATATTATATATATATATATATATATATATTATATTTATATTGAATATTTATATTGTATATTTTATTTATATCATATATGTATATTTTATATTTATATTATTTATGTATATTATATATTATATATGTATATTATATATTTATATTGAATATTTATATTGTATATTATATATTTATATTATTTATGTACATTATATATGTATATTATTTCTATTAGTTATAAATTATCTGGACAACATCTGCTGTGTGACATCATCTGCTTCACCTCTTTGAAAGACTTGTCCAGCTATTCTGAATCATAATCTTACAGACATCTTCTAGAGATCTACATGACATCTGACAGCAGATGAGCGAACAATGTCTGCCAGTATAAATAAATCCTTTTTGAAATAGCACAAACAAAAATCTGAGAAATTAATTTTTTTAAATAAAAAACTATTTAAACTAGTTCACTATTAAAACTATTTTTTACATTAATTTTTATTAGTGTGTTGTTCCCTGGGAGATGGGATCCAACAAAACCCCCAAACCTTCTGTAAGTTAATATTGATGTTATTTTTACTCTAGACTTCAAACATTAGAATTTTTTTCTCTGGTCTATGTGAAATGTATCACGTTAAAGCTGTGTGAATCCTGAGCGAAACTGTGAACGTGTGCTTTCCAGTGAAAAAATGACCAGTGGGCAGCATTTCTCTTTTAAGATTTTATTTTACAGCAGAAATTATATAAAGCATTCAGAAAACATTTTCCATATTTTAAGGGCAATTCAAATAGTTTTGCATGGCTTCAGCAGCTGAATATTTTTTTTAACATATCCAACAATTCAGTGATGCTCTCACATGCACAGTTACAAAACATAAAAAGAAACCAAAAGAAATCAACAAAAGTCACAAGAAGGACAGAAGGAGGCAGACGGCCAAGAACAGAACATGAGGATAAACCCATCAGAAGAGGGCACGAAGCAGAAATGAAGGAGAAATAGGGAGAGAGAGAGCTAGAGGAGGGTAAACGGAGGTCTACTACTAGCTTCACATGCAGAGTGTCAAAAGCCCACGGCCTGTAAGAAACACAGGCTCATATTTTATCTATATTTTTTCTTATCTTCATTTTAAAATGATGAAAACGTGCATTAAGGGCTGGGAAACATGAACTTAATGTCCACAGACCACTGACCACCTCTCTCTGTGTTTCTGTAATTGCATATGAGGAAAAAACCTAAGCATGTCCCTATGTTTTTCCCCCCGTTTTATATTCCACAAACTCCGTATTCGTTCAACCTAAAGAGCTCAGCTAAAAACATAAAGTGTTTATTGCTCTGTGTTTGTAAGTGAAAAGCTTATAGTCAAGTGGTTATCGGTTTACTTTAACGCCTAACCTGCATTTCCGGAGTACCGATGAGGATTTAGGAGATCATACAAACTTCCAACTGCACCAATAGGGTTTTCCCTCAATTATGACAAGGTTTTGATGTGTGCTCATGTGATCGTTCATATTTTAAGTACATACACATATACACACATTTCAAATGTACCGGGATTTGAACTTGGATGGTGAGCTGTACAAAGTGCATATTTCTCTTCTCTCACACTAACATACAGCAAGCATGATCCAGTCAACACGGGCCGCACGTATACTGAGGGTAAAGTATACTGGTTAATCTGAGGGTAATTAATACTGAGGTATACGTGTCATGCATTCCCAATCCCGCAGGGATGTGGTAATACCCAACGAGTGTCACACGAATGACAACACCTGCTTAGTTTCGGAAAATTGGCCTACAGACTCTAGAAGTGTACAAGGCCTATCCTGAATGACAGTCTTGTTCTCAAAGTAGTGAAGGTTGAAGTAATGTACAACTGGGAGTACATTATCCCAGTGGTAATTCTTGTTGATTCTGAGATGAACCTGGAGACTTCACCCGACCCATGTTTTGTCTCCACGCTAAACACCATCTCCCTGTTTTAGCACCCTGAGTAAAACTACAGAAGGGAGGCGGATATTTCTGTTCCCTAAGATGAAACCGAAGATAGTCACTGGTCATCTGCGAATTCATGAACCTGGTGAGTATGCTTGTGTATGGGTTCCTGAAGTCTAGGGTTGGAAGAATTTCGATGAAAATGAATGAGCAGGCCCAAACTCATCAATTCTGGCAGTTCCTGCAGCATGTCCTACTTTTCTGGCCCAGTTTGGATGCGGCATGGAAAAAAAAACATGCATAGTGTTTTACTGGGTCGGCCATATCAAGATCACGAAATATGAAACGATAAACCAAAAGAAATAAACCATGAGATGATAGGTGCCTTCACTGTATAACATTAAAGAGGACACAGACCTGGGCTTGAGGTCACAAACTTTCTGTTTGGACAGTAAAACCAGCCTTAAGTTTTGCATACCATTAAAAAGAGGAATCGGTTAATATTGGCCTTCTTCAAGAACATCACTCCTGACAACGCTTCAATGTATTAGGCACTTTCTATAATACTCATCTTGAGTCTATGAAATGAGTAAAATGGAACTAAAAACCATCCAAACTCTTTTCAGAAATGAATGAGATGTGGGATTGAGATTGAGAATGTGCGTGTAATTCAGCTGATAAGCACCACATTCTTTCCTTTCTCAGGTAAAATGTGCTGGTGTAAGTTCAAATGATGCTTCCCATCAGCTGAATCGACTCCTTTGCTCAGGATTTGTGAAGGCTGTGAGTACGATAGATACGACCAAGATGTTTTGAGACCCGAAGAAAATATGTCTGGATTTAAGACATGAAGAGTCAAAACAATGGCAGTCTTAGATTTTTACAACAGCTGAAATGTTTATGGTTTTGAGCTACATCCATAATATTTGTCACTTTTCTTTCTTTATTTCGATTTTTCTCTGTAAGAAGGTTCCGCTGAAAAAATCCGCACAAAGATGAAAGATCAATTTTAATAAAGTCATCCAATTTGCTCTATCTTGTATTATATGTCACGTTCAGGAAAGAGATGACAAAACTGGTGATAATGCAACCTCATCTGTAGAAGAGACCTCAAATGGATTTGTGTGGGAGTGAATTCTGGTAATTCAAGACTAGATTTTCCAACTACATCTCAGAAAATTTTAGCTTATTTATGTCACATTACTGATAGTCTAGTTCCATCTCGCTAAATCTGAAGGAGAGAAAACTCCAGTCGTGTCCGATGAATTTGTTTGGCTCTCCCCTAAATCTACATGTTCTTCTTGTCACGTCAGGCTTCTGAGAACGTCCTGGGACAGAACATTTCCAACGTTTCGTACTGTGTAGTCATTCAGATCATTTCACAGACCATTTGCACTACTTGTTTTCTTTACATTATGTTCAGTGGTTTAAAGTTCATGCACATGGCTCCTTCTTCACAATCTTATTTACATTATTTACAACAATACAACCGTACATCTTGGGCGTTCAAAGAAAACTATACAATATATTTTTTGTTTGTCTCTTAATGTGTTATAATCCAATTTTAGGAATAAAATACTATATATTCTTAAATACAATCCTTTTCGGAAAAAGTTTCTGGCTATTAACGTTCCTTCACCCGGTTTGGATATGTACAGGGACCACTCAATAATCAAAAATATGATTTTTTTTCTTTTTTTGAAGCTTCTGTATAGGGACCCTTCAAAAAGTCAAGAAGTCAAGGCAATGTTTTGTCAAACTCGGGAGAAGCCTGCGGCAGCGATCCAGAGCTCTTCAAATCAACAAACAGCAACAATGGAAAACGTGTCACAACACATATACACACACAAAAATGGAAAGTAACCATTGCAAATACATTTGGCGCTGTGGCACAATTGATAGCACGTAAGAACAAAACCTTTTTTTGAAAGAAGAAATCCTTGACACATTTGAAAACAAATTCTAAGGCAAAATAAAGCAAAGTGCTACTAAAATAAATAAAAGCAAACCATATAAAAATAACGATTTTTAATCAATACTTTGAAACAAACAGGCAACATAGGGTTCAATTTATACGGCTAGTTTGACAGTGCCACAATATCACCAATATGAATGAATGAAACTTAACCGACAAAACACAAAACATTTACATCAGCATGCAGGAGCGTTTCGCTCAAACACATGCACTGTATCCAGATCAGTTCAACAAACACGGGACACACAAAGTCAGGCCAGCAAAAGATGACATTAAGAAAGGACCCATAAGAAAACAGTGCACAAAAAACAGGTGACCCATAAACAGAGGTACCCAAACCTTCACAAAGACAAAAAAGTAAGAAACTGATTTTTAAAACCCAGCGTTTTTGCCCTGACCCCATCTACATTCATAAGAAGGCTTTCCCTTTGAATGATACGCAGACAGCGTTTGTCAAAAACAAAGATTAGTGGAGATGATACTGATATCAAATACTCTCTGCATGCATATGGTCAATGAAATGACGCCTTTTTTTGCTTTCATTTTCTAGGTTTTGTGAGAAAAACACAATGCAGTAGCAGAAGCAGTCCGAGCCGCTGGCAGAGTTCAACCGTCGCATTTTCCTTGATCCACTTCGTGAATACTTTTTTTGTAAATCGTCTCTTGTAAAAACAGAAAGGAGAGTCTGGCTGCAGATGTTACATTGCGACGGGACTCGGTAAGGCGCTCTCATGTTCCTTGGCCTTTCTCAATTCTTTCACCCTGGAAACAGAACAAACAAACAAACAAAAGGATTATGTTAGTCTGATGGAGTTTGGAAACATTTTGAACTCTCTAGGGCATCAGCGTATGTTAGCTGATACACCTGTTTCCTTTATTACTGTCTCCTAACTGTAACAGGTTCAAACATGGCAGGAAAACAATTATTTCATCTCGCTTTCACATCTTTTATATATGTGAACTTGAAAATACTACACAATTCCTTGTCATTTTCCTTGTCTTAAAGGAATAGTTTAGCTTAAAATAAAAATGTTCTTATCATTTATTCATCTAACCCATTTATTTCTCTTTCTTCAGTAAACATGAAAGAAGATATTTTGATAAATGGTTTTGTGTTCACAAAATATAAACAATTTGGTTTGGTTACCAGTGCTCTTCAAAATAACTTCTTTTGTGTTCTGCAGACAAAAAGGATTGTAATAATATAAGAGTGAAGATAATGAAAAAAACAATTGACTATAAAAGTCACATTTGTCTATTTATGTAGGAATCTACAGTCACATTATAAAACAAATCAACATACAATTTAGTCAAGAATTTAGGAAAGCAATCTGGACAAACAACCAATCTTAACATCATTTGCAATATCCGTGGTGTTAAAATAAAAAAAAAATTCTGAAAACATATCCCTACAATACATGCACAGTATAAGACACAAATTACTCAAAATCCTTGACCCGATCAAAAATTTGTTAACAAGTTATTTTTCATCTATACAATTCAGTTCAAACAGATACGTCATCACCAACATAAAACATGGCCCACTTTAACTTTCATATTTAAAACACTCACAGTTTTACCCCTGTCCCACCCTCAGCCCCAAAACAAGCTTATACGAGCTGAAAGAGAAGGGAAAAAACAGGCAGCCAGGCATTCTAGACATGTCGTCTTCTCTAGAGAAATGGAGGTTATTTTAAGCATGCCCTGAAAGAAGCAAGGCCTCCAGATCTTTAGCCATCATGCAATGCCAAATGCACTACCCAGCAGTCCTTATAGTGTTGTCATAAGCATCCTCATAACAAGAGAGATTGAAGAGAAATTTCAGAAAAGACAGAGAGAGACAGACAGACATAGAGCTTTGTTAGTTTTGCCATAAATGCAAAATCTGTATTTGGTGGTTAGTTGGATCTATAGTCTTCTCTCTCTCATTTAAAGCTCAGTCAGTTTGGCCTCCAGTTGGCCATCATGCATGCAGGCATAAAGCAATAGAGAGACTAGAAAGAGAAAGATAGACAGACAGACGTATAGGGGAAAGCAGAGTACAATAGGAAAAGAGAGAGAAATCGAGGGGTATGAACTGGTTCGCTGAGGCTGCACTCACCCGTTTGAATAGTCTATGGTCCATCAAGGGGCTTTGCATAAACAGCAAAACAACACCAAACAGCTATTAGTACACACTGAGGTTGGCTGGGTTCGGGGAAATGGGACCGAACATAAAAGGGTTTCTAACAGAGACCAGGCTTTGCCCTATGAGTTTACATGAGATTATAAAATGTAACACTACTGTTGGCCTTTCTGAGTTGCATGACATTACATACTTGGTTAATGGAACATTGGAAAGCTCTTCTAATGTATGTGTGTGTGTGTGTGTGTGTGTGTGTGTGTGTGTGTGTGTGTGTGTGTGTGTGTGTGTGTGTGTGTGTGTGTGTGTGTGTGTGTGTGTGTATTATGACAGCAGAGAAAGTTCTCATGAGTGGCTTACCTGTGACGGCACCGCAGCAGAAAGTGCATGATCTTCCTGGCAGCCTGATCTTGTCTCTTGGTCAGTAAACTGCTTCTGAAACAGAAATAAGTGCATGAGCAAAAGAAGAATCTAAATAAGCTGATATACCAATACCAGATTACCTGCAATATGTTGCATTTAGTTTTGGTTTGTCAAATTTAAAAAATATATTCTAAATAATTGATTAATTATTTTAGTTTTACACTTTCAGTCAAAAGGCTTGAAAGACTTATTTTTTTCTTTATTTTGATTTTTAAACTGTATATAAAATATACATAAGTGTTGCATTTTTGCATCTTCACGGCTGCAACCCCTTAACTAGAATTTGCTAAATTGTTCTCTTGCCATTTTATCATGTTGCTTCTGTATGTCTCTTTTAAAGAGCATTAAGAGAACCTCTATTCAGGGCTCTTAGAGACTGCTTTTCATTCATTGTTTGGTAAAAGTCATACATTTCCGAAAATATGTTGAAAAAATGCATACAAAAGTAATTTCAAAGAATTAAGCATAAATCTTGGGTTTTAAAAATTGATAATGTACATCCAAATGCTTCCTATTATTCCTACATAAATAGCATAAAAAGTGCCACTATTAATGGTGTATTTTGGTGTTTTCATGTAGTTTAGAATTTGGCCACTGGGGCGCTAAATACATCCCACTTATAAAACTGTGTATATGCTGTATGTGTTTGGTGCACATTCCTTACACCAAATTAATCTCCATGTGTGAAATGGCTTGTACACTTTGTCTGCTCACATTGAACCCTGGTCAGATAATGTTATTGTACCTGAGTTTGTGCTGCACTAATGCAGCTGCGGCGGCCCGTCTGCTCGGGTTGGGCCGTCCGAGTTCTTTGTAGCTGCGGTAATATTGCTGGATCAGCATGGCTGCTTTGCGACTTTGCTGGAACTTCTTCTGTTCGTGGTAGCTGCGGAATTTACTCTGGATAAGGATGGCGGCCAGCGTCATCTTCTTATAAAGTGCATACTACCAAGAGAACAGAAAACAGATGTAAGGTCACACAAGAGCCGTAAAAACTGTCTATGAGATACTGCCGAAAAATGGCAGCAAGTGTGATACGGGTTTTAAACAACAGTTCAACAGTAAATTAAGCATGCATGTAGGTACTGAGTTTAAAATATTTTCCTTTATGTATTGCCAGTCTTGAAGAACTAGCAGTGCATGAAACAGGGGTTTTACCTTCAAGGCTATCCATGTCAGCTTGAGGAAGAGAGAGGACGGAAATATATAATATAGTCTAAAAGTCATATATGAGTGACTGCTAAAAAGTATGAACACAGTTATCAAGGCCTACCTGTTTGTACCTCTTATAACAGCGCTGAATGACAGCAGCTGCCAGTTCCTGCTGCTCACGAAGTGGGCGACCCTGCAGGAGGGGAAGAGGGGGCGAGGAAGGGTGGGAGAGGACAGGAGAGAGATTAGTGTTCACAGGGAGGCCAGCATGGCCATGGAGATGATGCCATCTGATTCCTTTTGTGGCTGGCCAGGGTGTCCTCTTAGACTGGCCAAGTATCGTGGATATGCTCTGAGGAGAAATCTGATCTGAACAACCACTGTGGTGTGGGCTCGGGGATATCTGCACATCCCATTTAGACAGAGGTAAGCAGTCATATTTCACAGCAAGGCCATGCTAAGCTCAAGCAAGTTTCCCCATGCTTCACAACACTGACCCTATCTCTGCCTTAAGAGCGCACACCACAACAACCATATAACCTGGATTCCAAAATCTGGATTTGGTCACCTCACACAATACAACACAAAACAATACAGCACGACCTTTGAAACTGGACCATCACGAACACTGGCAGCACACCATAGCCTGCAAAGATGGCGATAAAGTGCCACCTGAATGAAGCCTTGCCCTACCTTGTATTTACGAAAGGTGTTCTGGACCTGGCGGGCTGCCTCGTACAGCTCTCTCTGTTCAGGGTCTGACAAGGCCAGCTGGGTCAGGTCGCGCTCTTCCTTGTTGTGGGAAGCGTTGAGGAGGGCCGTCCATTCGGCAGGAGACTGAAGGCCAAGTTTACCAATGGGACCCTCGAGGTCTGGCTGCCCGTGCACAATGCCCATGCCGGGTGTGGAAGTTAGGGGCTTGTTAAACAGAAACCTGAGGGACCAGGCAGTTGGGAAAGCTGATTAACATTTGACTTGATATCAACTGTAAATGAAGTAGATCTCTGGTCAACGCTCACCTCTCTGCATCTCCAAGGTAACTGGTCAACCAGTTGCTCACTCCGACACTGTCTAGTGTGGTTTCTGACGTGCCAAAGTTTTCCCTCTTGATACGATCAGATGTGGCCTCAATTACCTCCTCTGCTAAAGCCATCATGTTCATGTTCTGAAACAAATGGAAGAAAATTCTCAGAATGTTCAGACAACCAATCAACTAAGACATCTTTACAATCAACAGATTTACTGTTCAAGAAAAATTTCAGTTACCTGGGTAAGACAATAACAACACCCCATAATGCACAACAAATAAAGATCTTACAGGTTCAAATTGTTGCGACAGTAAAGTGTAGACCACTAGATTAGCATGGCCACACTCTGGCATAAATTGATCCTTTAAGTATCTTAAAATCATTGTACTCTCTGGACCACTTGATCATATTTTCTTGGCAGGATTTATCAAGATGGAACAGCTACAGTAGGCAAAACACTAGCCTGATCATCATTTATTATATATTGCTTAAGCGCACTGAGATCATTCACTTTTTTTGTGACTTAGCACTACAAAAGATGTGATTTTCACAGTCCATGTGCCTCAAAGCGCCTTCTCTAAGTCTCACCTGCAGATCTCCTGTGTTCTCCAGATTCTCCTGGCCCGACCGCAGATCAGAGATTGCTCCTGTGCTGGCAATTTCTTTCAACCTCAGTCTGTTCGCCAGTCTTTCTTTGCCGAGGCCTGCAGTCGTCCCTCTGCGTCCAGCAGCTTGTCTAGAAGCCCATCGTCCACCTCCGCAAGTTGAGTCCTCCCCTTTGTTTCCAGGCTCTTTGTCCAAGTTAGGTTCTCTAGGTTTGGAGGGGCATGATTTGGGTTTGTGAGGCTGATCATCCAATCTGAGAGGAACAGAGCAGGGTTTGCTAGGCCGCCCCTGATGGGTCTCTGGATTAGGTTTGTGTTTCTTGCTCAAGGGTGCGTCACTGTGACTAACGCTGCTGTAGAAACTGGATGGTTCCGATCTTGGTCTCCTCAAGTCTGTAAAGGTAAAAAAAGAGCTGCCTTAGTAGACCCACTGCTCAAGTCTTTCTAAACTCGCCCATTTCAACCAAACAAGATACAGTTCTTACCAGAGCTGGAGCTTGAAGCAGAACTATTGATGCAGCTATCTTTAAGTCCTGCTGAAGTTGTCTCACTTCCCCAGACATTCATCCATCCCTCTGTACCCGAGCCCTCTGTGGATGGAGAAAAAGACATGCTGGGAGTTGTAGTCATTGCTCCTGACTGCTGTTCATCCCTCTGAAGACTCTCCAGACACTCAGCCAGCTTGGTGTGGCCGCGAGACCGTGCGATCGCCAGTGGTAAACGTCCCAAAGAATCGGGAATGGCCAAGGCTCGCCGATCCCATTTGTAGAGAACCACAGCTGCCTCCATGTGACCCAAAGCACAGGCCCACATCTGAGGTGATTAATAAAATGTAAATGGTAGTTTAAATGGTACCACAAATAGAATTTTTTTAATAAAATCGAGTATGGCAAACGGACCACTCACCAGTGGTGTGCATGAGAAGTGATCCACATTTAGTGGATCAACCTCAAGCTCCAGATCAATACTGTCTGCGTGTTTAGTGCTATAGAAACAAACATCGCAAATTAGTTGAATGAACTCAATATGTCATCTACCTGCATTTAAATCTGGTTAAAAATCAGTATACATACCGCCACTTGATAAGTGTTTGGATAAGGGTGGTGTAGCCCTGGGCAGCTGCCAGGTGTAGTAGAGTCATGCCCCGGAACGTTTTGGAGTGGATCAAGTGCTTGGACTTTGCCCAGCAGGCTCGGTTCATCATCTTTTCACAAACTACCACCACACGGCTCTCAAAGGAGCTGCCCGCTGGACCCGGTCCCTGGTTCTGACTTTGACCTGCTGAGAACTGAAAGACAAACAAGAGGTCAAGCCCACGGTTTGAGGTATGGTAACACCGTTAACTTCATAAAACATTATTATATTTCTGATTAAGATGACGTATTTACTTGTGCCTGCTCAGAGCTGCTTCTTCCACCGTCACCTCCACCTGCTGAAGACCCTCCGCTCTCTGAAGTTCCTCCACTGCTCTGCTGCTGCTGTCCGGCCATCTCTGCCATCCTACGCTCCATTTGCTCCAAACGCTCCAAAATGGACATTCTGAACTGGTTATCTGTATACAACACCAGACAGGTGCACGCAATTATAAAACGCATCATCAACCCAAATACATCTCAACCCAAATACATCCCAAATACCAAAGTCACAGGTTACTTTACATACTTGAAGTAAAATGTGTTGAACTAACATTTGCAACAAAAGCACTCCAAAATCCCAAATAATAGGGGAAAGGTCTCCAAAACACCTTTCAAATTTACCTGCGATTTCTAACAATGAAAAGTTATGAGTTTAAAACATGCTCAGGGGAAGAAGAGCTCTCTCCAAGCCTGACTGAAATCTCTTGAATGAATTTCGATGGATGAAAACAAGTCCTGCCCTAATTTTTTTTCAAGTCACATAACTAGGTTGCAATAACACGTTAAGTATTTAACACAAAAAATGAACCTGTAGGCATTATTTTATTTTTCAACATATCCCATCCTGACTTCAATTCAGCTCCTCACACCGTGAATGAAAGTTACCCCAATTTCTAATAACCGGGGTGCATTGGGTTTGATCCTCCTCACACATTCACCCTTGCAAACAAACAGAGCATCTCATAGCGGAGACAACCGTGCAGCTTTGTTCAAACACTACTGCAGTGTTGGTGCAGTGCAGATGATGTCATATCCACCTGCTGCTGGCTCTCTCCCTCTCTTTCTCTCCCTTTCTCTCTCGCATCCCCTCCACTCAGAATGCGGCACACGTCCGTTCATCTAGGCTGGGGGAGGGGAAAGGGGAGGAGGGAGTGAATTGCTCTACAATGGGGCTGTGACATAATCGACGCTCTACTACACCTCCAGCAGCCAAGAGACAACCAATCAGATGTCAGCAGACGCTGCCAGACCAGCCAAGCAACAGAACGCTTGAGAGCTTCAAACGTTCAAAACACAAAGACCTCACTGTAAGTTTATTAATGCCACGAGGGCGGCTACAATCCGATTACGTGCATTTTAACATGTTCTGAAAGATTACTCGCTGCGGCTTAAAACGCATTTGGCAGACTAGAAATGTAAAGCTTTAAAGACAAGTTGCATACACGACATCAGAAACACACCAACAATTGTAGAAGACAAAACAGATATTTGAAAAAAATTACTTTCAATGAGATGAGCAGGTTAAGAACAAGTCAACACATGCACATTAAGTCTAACAAGCATGTCTTCAAAGATGTTATCTGATTGCATTGAAGTCTTGCCAAGCATCCAACAACAACAACAACCTTCACCACCAAAGAGTAATGACCGAGCGTATGCATCAACTAGCCCGAAGGTGTCTAAAAAAGCCCAACAGCACTTCTCCAGTCTGTATTACCGTTTTCCAGAAGATATTACATCAGCTTTGGATGCACTCTCTTGGCCCCGCTAGGGTTCCCGGTCATTCGGACCTCATGTGGCTGGTGTTGCTATGCTGTGAGAGTGAGGACTCAACACTATTCGCTGGTTTTTGGGTATCTCATGGTAATATCCTAATGCAGAGAGCCCAAGCCGGTTTCTGTGTTTCATCAGAGTTGCATCATGCTGTTGGGAGTGGGGGCTTCTGCACCACTTTACAGCTAGAAGCGCAACAGGGGCTCAAAATCACTCACTTGTTGAGGATCCGTAACGGTTTATGGTGCCTGAGATTGGCAATAAAGGAAGCGAAGGACTTTGCTGTCGGAGTCATCAGAAATTAAACAAGCATTTGACAATGAATCCTAACGGTTGAGAAGGATTATTGCACATTAAAGGGAGAATTCGCTGGCAATGAATCACACCTAATGATAGCGCCGTTTGATATTTAGCATCAAATTCTTTTATTGGGGGGCAATATTTGGGGCGCAACTATAGTGCTAAAAGAGTCTCAATAAAGATAAATGTACGCACTACATTCACATATGCACACACAGGATACACAAATGCGCACAAAGTTCACAAATGCACACACAAACTTTAAAAAGCACAGAAGATTCACAAATGCATACAAAATTGACAAATGCACACACAAACTTTAAAAAGCACAGAAGATTCACAAATGCATACAAAATTGACAAATGTACACACAAAATTAAAAAAAGCACAGAAGATTCACAAATGCATACAAAATTCACAAATGCATACAAAATTCACAAATGCACACAAAATTCAGAAATACACACAAAATTCACAAATGCACACAAAATTCAGAAATACACACACAATTCAGAAATGCACACAAAATTCAGAAATACACACAATTCAGAAATGCACACAAAATACAGAAATACACACACAATTTAGAAATGCAAACGACATTTACAAATCCCAGCGCCACCTGCATATCGCGCTGTGTGAACGCGTTCATGTGATTGGGTTATCCACCACTTAGGGTGCGTTCTTGTGATTGGCAAAAACAAGGGAGATATCTGATTGGTTGCAGATCATTCCCTGTTTAAAAAAAGGCATTTGTGTGTCAAGCCAAGTCAGGGGAGTCTTAAATTTCAAATGCAGTGAAGTTCAGCAGTTTGTAAATCAAGATATATTTGTATGTGCATCAAAAATACATTTCTGAATCTCATCCTGTGCATTTCTGAATCTTGAGTGGATTTGTAAATGTTGTTAGCATTTATGAATTTTGTGTGTATTTCTGAATTTTGAGTGTATTTCTGAATTGTGTGTGTATTTATGAATTTTGTGTGTATTTCTGAATTGTGTTTGTATTTATGAATTTTGTGTATATTTCTGAATTGTATGTGTATTTATGAATTTTGTTTGCATTTATGAATTTTGTATGCATTTGTGAATCTTCTGTGCTTTTTTTAATTTTGTGTATACATTCCTGAATTTTGTGCGCATTTGTGTATCCTGTGTGTGCATTTGTGAATGTAGTGTGTACATTTATCTTTATTGAGACTGTTTTAGCTCCATACGCAACTGCTCATCTCGAGGATCCAGGTTATGAAGGATGCACAATGCCTGCACATGTTGCCTAGTTAAAATTAATAATAAAACAAACAAAAGTAAACAAACAAACAAACCCACTCAATAAAATTTCACTTCCACCGGCAGAATAACACACATTCAGAGTGTGCAAGAACATTTAACAACTTATGCAAAATGGACATTTTTTGTGCTGTTTGACTTCAGGGTGTTTAGTGAATAACTTTTGATAGAGTGCAAGAAACATTTAACAAACAATATCAAATATACTATAATGCATTAAGAAAATCATCTGTATATTTTCTCACAGTGCCACATCTGGTTATTTTTAGGGCTGAAAACAGAGAGAACTCACAAAGGTTTTCTTTAAATCTATAATAGACTCAATCTAAGCCTGTCACTTAAAATGCATTAGAAAAATTCATACAAACGTCCCTGTCGACGGGATTTATCAAATAAAGCACAATGATTTTCCCTTAAGAGGATTTAGCTCAGCATGGATTTAAATCTTAGGATAACAGGGGGACATGGATAGATCCGTAAAATCACTGAAACTAAAACAGGTGCTTTTGGAGAGAAAATTGGACAGAGGTCCAATCTGTCATCACTGATTATTTGTAAGAATCCTCATAACTTTGAATCTCTTAAAACAGCACATAGACTTGAAAAAGCAAAAGAAATGCAAGAGAAGAGAGTGCAATTTTTGGCTTTCTTTGTTTATGATCGAAGCAGAAACTGTCAAAACAACTGGATTGCTTCAAAGTTTCACAAATAAGATGGTGGGTACATTTGTGCAGAGTTTTACCAAACAAAAAATTAACTTTGACAGTCATTTCTGGAGCTTTACAAACTGCAAGAATTTTTCGATGTGCACAAATTTTTAGATGCTAAAGTTTCACAATGTTGGGATCATGACTTTTAAACATGATTTTACAAATGTGTTTAAAATTAAACAAATAAATTTTACATATACAAATTACATATCAAATAAGATATAAATTAGATATAATAACTAATGAATACATAGATTCAAATAAATAATACAAATAAATACAAAACAGAATGCTGCACATTAATTTTTTGTAGACAGTTATTTTGTTTTCATAATTGGAAGCCAAAATTGAAAACCTATCACGCTCAATTGCACAGCCCTATCCAGTACAGAGAAAAAGATCATTAAAACACAAAAACAAATGATGAATGAATCAAATTTAGATCGTCTTATATTATTGAAACTAAAAAAACAACAACATTTTAATCTAATCTCAACGAAGCACATGGACGAAACAGGTCAGTGTAAGCGCTTTATTCATGGACTCATTGCAATTCTCCAAATTCCACCAAAAATCTTATCAAAACAGAGGAAAGACCTTTGCAATGAGATTTAGGGTTGATTATAGTGACCTTACAAGTTTCCTTAAAAGGTCAGATATGTAGACAGGACCGAGAAATAAGTACAATAACAAAATGTGAATTCAGAAATCATCTCTTTTAGACATTCATAAAACGACTTGAGTAAGAAGTAAACAAGACCTGCATGCTACACCATATCTCAAGCTTCTCAAAATAATACGAAATGAACTGAGGCAATGCAGACAAAAGCAGTGTCAACAGGTTGCCAAAAACATTCGGTCAACACTACAACTACGAATGAAAGCACACACTTCAAAATAACTCCGGAAAACAAGCTCAACATTGATGCAAAGAATTTCTGTACTCCCGTTCATAAAATTAAGAGCGCAGGTCTCTCTCTCACTGTCCACAGCCTGAGCTGCTGAAAACAGAGCCCTACACCTGACTGTCTTACTATAAACACATGCTTCACACAGGACCTCTCCAGAATCATTCATCTGACTTCAGTCTACAAGCACTTGCACACATTTACCCATCATGATCCTTTTGGGATTCTTGGAAGTTGCATAGAACAAACATCCAGGCTCTTTTATGCTGGACACGACAGTGTGATTTCTAACTATACAACAGGACATTACAATAAATCACAAAGAGAACATTATAAAATAACAGACATCCTTAAACCTTAAACATAATGCCAGCACAGATTCAACATATCATCATGCGTACTAACCCAAAACAGTCAACGTGGTGCCTGTCACTCACACATGTTCCCCATTCAGCCCGAAACTAACCGCAGGAGCCGCTTGGAGACAGCCAACAACAATAGAACAAAGTGTAAGAGAGGAGAGGCACATAAAGACCCCTCTCCCCCTCCTCTACAAGCTCTGCTGCTCCCTCCCATCCCCACTGCCGATCCTTTATCTCATCCGCTCTGGTTTGGAGATGCTGGAGTTCATCCACCGCGGGAGCGCGCTTTACGCACCACTTTACGCGCATCCGTGCGCCAGCGGCCGGCTCCACAAACCCTCGGTCCTTCTCCAAAACACGGTAAACGCTCGACAAATGGACTCCAGATATGCTTGCTTAACAAAAAGGAGAGATATGTGCATGTGTGCGTTTTGATGAGAATCCCTCGTGTGTGGATGTGTCGTGTAAGCGCATTGTGTTTTGGGGAGTGGCTGCGCGCAACACAATGGATCCAAGATGTGGGACAGAAGCGGTCATGAAGGTGTGATGGCTTTGATCACACGGCTAGTTTTGTGTCATCTGAATCATGTTTAGGGGATTTGTGTTCCTCTGTCCTGGGCTTCTGTACCTGCAGTGCTGCAGATGAGTTGTTTTTCTCCTCTCTGCATTATGACAAATCAGAGATGCACTCTGGGAGATCTGACACATCAACCTCATCTACTCTTTATTTTTCTTCTGTATATGCTTTGTGGATATGGCCTTCATATAGATACAGCCCTTAGATAGAGCCTCATTCATGTATCACCACTACACTTGTGTCATGTTTGATATATGTTGTACATATGTAAGGTATTAATTAAATGAATGTGTATCGCTTCATTATTATATCCCTTAAATGCCAAACATTAGTTGTATGACATTTCAACAAATTGTACAATGAGAGCAATTTTACCTCCCTGTTTCACAGAGGAGTGTATACAGATATAATGAGTTAAAGTGATGTTTACCCAACGTTTCACTCATATTTCAAACCCAAATGAATTTCTTTCACAGAACACAAAAGTAGATATTATGAACAACGTTGGTAACTGAACAGTAGTGGAACCCATTTACTTTCTTGTATCGACACAAAACCAAAGAATGCATCATTCTTCAAAATATCTTCTTTTGTGTTTTGTGGAAGAATACATACAGGTTTGAACTTTTAAGATGCTAAATAAATCAAGACTTTCCATTTTGCGTAAACTATCATTTTAATCAACATTTAAGGATCCCTCTGACCCTTCCTTATTGAATTTAAACTATGCACTAAACTTGAAGTCTGTGTCAGTTTCTGGGCACGGCCAAAAATGTCACATGGAGATGTTGAGGGTCATTAGGGCCTTAACATGAGAGTTTCATTTATGAAGTTAAATGATTAAGCATAGTTTAAGAAAACAAATCTAAGTCACAAGTAGACTTGACCTAGAAACTAGAATGTCAATCCACTGCGGATGACCATTGCCGGCTTGGCAAACCAGTTCCAGATAATGAAAATGATTAATGTAAATGAGGAATAAATGGTTAGCTCAGTTCGGTTACATTTGCATCAGTGGTTCATTCATTATGGTCACAGAAAGTTCTTCAGACAGACAAAGAAGTTTCCCTTCCGTCTCAACACAAACTTATTTATCTCTGTAGAACTTGACTAATACAATAAATCTAATGCAATTCAATCTGTAATACAAACCTCGGGATATAACTAAAGTGTCTGACAAAAAATGTTTTTATTCACATCTATTTCATTTCCAATGAGAGAAAATATAATGTATGCACCTTGTTCAAAACAAGGGCAAAACTTATAGTTGTACTAGTGTTGTAGCTTAGACCACCTGAACTGAGACTAAGGCCAGAGGGTGTCGAAACCAAGACCAGCACAAAACAATAAAAACTCCTAATAAAATATTAATATAGAGACTTGGGTGATTTATTATGTAAAATTGTATGTTTTATGTTCCATGTCTCATCAACCCCCTACATGTAACATGCAGGTAAAAATTGGTACAATTGTAAAAATTGTACAAGCCCAGATTATGTTAAATTTGTCACCTTTAACAAAACAATAAAGACAGAACCATGACACAGTAGTACTTCAACAAAATGCATGTATTCATTTTGTTGACAGAACGGACTGTTGACAATTCTTCTTCTTCTCCCATTCTTCTCTTACATGCAAGAGTCAAATAAGAAACAAGTCAATGAATGCTCCTAAAGCCAATGTGTTTACATCCAATAACATAAATGAAGTTAACACAAAAATCAAGCAACGCACTTGCAATTCAGTGTAATTCCCACAGTTGTGGTCTTGACCATGCTTGACATAACATCCCGAGACCAAAGACAAGTTAAAACGGACAAGTTAATATATAAATATTCAATTACACTGTATATCACGCAAATGTTCCACATCAAGAACCAGGAAACATACCAGCCAAACACAGAATCCTATATTGACCTAATTCCCTTCTTAAAAATATCAATGCAACAGCAGTTCAGATTATATCAAAAAAATATAATGCACTTATAAAAGATACAAAATTGAGAGATTTACCGTCCAGAGAAAGCCAGTCATGTTGTGAGGAGGGCAGAGCAGGAAGAGCGCGGGCTTTATACTCAAACACAACAGAGTTAGAGATGATCTGACTGCTGACTGCAACCTGAAGAGCTACCAGACCTGTATCATGAGCTGTAAAGAGAAAGAAAGAATGAACTAATAGTCACCAACAATGCTTTTCATTTTTGTTTACATTATTCTTGTTTATTACTCATATGCTCAAGGTCACAGTATATTTCAAGATTGCCGATTAAACCTCGAAGGTTGAGATCATATCGATCTATTTTGTGTGTGTAGTTTTAAATCCCATTCTGACAGAATTGATTTGACATACTGACTGTAGTTGTTTATATGTGTACAGGTGAACATGTGAAGGACACACACCTGGGCAGTAACAGCGCAGGACGCCGGGCTGAATGAGAGATGCCGGGACTGTGATCTGATCAAACAGACAGGTGTATTCACTGCTGGCTTCCTGCCACGGCCCTGTTATGAGCACCTTTACCCCGCCCTGACATAAAAAAAGCAACAAACATTATTTAGGAGAGATGAAGGGAGGTCTAACAAGAAATAATTTTGATATCATCAACCATGTAAGAATGAAATGCAATTTACATCATCACAAGCAAACAAACAGTTTCGTGGCCCACAACTTTTTTGTAAAAAAATGTACACACGTTGGTACATCACAGTATACATACAGAGAAAAAAATAATTGACCATTCTAAATATCATAATTTAAAGATGTATTGCTGTTATATCAGTCTAGTGTCTGTTGAATTTCAACAAAATCAAACCTCAGGGATGACAAAGTCATCTTACAGCAATGTGAAAGACTGACAGTATAAAAACTGTAAAAGAATATTATAAAAAAATAATAATTATAATTTTGTAACTCTATTTTGTATTTCTATCCACATATGTGAAAAAACAGTTCTGTTTTACTAAAAGCGAATATTAACTTGATTTCTTTGTTGTCTTTAAGGTCTGAAAAAATAGCATCTTATGTTGATTTGTTTCATCTGTATTTATTTTCTGCAAATAGAATCAATATTGTGTATGAAATGTTGGAGTAATATTGTAAAAAGTTTGCGGAATAAAACAAAAACCTCAACATTTACCTATAAATAGTTCAATTAAAAAAACGAAAATTGTCTTTTAAGGTTCACTGCGACTGTATACGAGAAATTCCAAAAATATCTTTCTGATAGCTCTTAATATAACAAAATAGTAACAAAAATAAAATATTTATGGGTCTATTTATGAAGAATATGTAGCAATAAGGATGTGACAATCCTGAAAATAGGCGTTACTTGACTGAAAATCATGCATTTAAAACAAAACAAATGCTTTTAAACTTACAGAGAGACCTCACATGCGTTTTTCAACCATCACATGTTGATATATTTGCTATTAGTTTAGAAAAAACCTTTGGAAAAAAATAATTTTTAATTAATGTCTAAATTTGCTGTTTTCAGGACATGGCAAAAAAGTGTTTTAAATTATTACACTGTCATTTAATAGTAGTTTTTAATGCTTCGATTGGCAGGTACCCAGTAACAAACATAAAGGGTGACTACTCAAAATGATTAAAACATAAAACAAGGTTTCGGAAGGACAGTGATGACATTAAATATCAAGAACGGAAAAAAAGTCTGTGTCATTATAAGAGTTTGTGTGAGTTGAATTTCATGTTGTGATGTCTGATAACCCCTCTGTCTATATCTGCCTGACTGTTTCCTTGCCAACAGGAATGTCAATAACAGACTGAACAAGTGCGACATGTGGCCCGGGGACAAACATCCTTTGTTGTGGAGAAGACCTTGAGCTGACCATTGAGACCTCATCAGTTGAAACTCATCTTTCTCTGAATAAAATCATACAATTATATAAAACTAACTTATATAACTTAACTAACTATCTAAATATCGTATGATCTAAAAATTTTGTTTTTCAGAATTAAACACACACATTGATTAACTAATATCTCCATTGTTTGTTTGTGTTTTTGGTACTATTTCTACTTGTGTTATATCTTTATAAATTTTTCCACATTTATGACATCTTTCTATGTAGAAACTGACGAAATATGTGATACACACAGCACTGGTGAGCACTACAAGTGGAAAATCTAATCAATAACTTTCAGTCATTGAAAAAATATTAATATTGAATGTTTTCTCTACCATATAAATTACAAAAGAGAAGATATTCTGAAGAAAGTTGTTTAAGAATTTAAAAACCTATTAAATTCAACTGTATGCACTCAAAACCAATGCAACTGCACTGAATATATATCTTGTGATTCAAAAACTCACCTCGGGATAGGACCACTCTGGAGAATAGTCTGTCACCACAAACAGTCTTCCAGTCGCCTGCAGCAATCCCATGTTCCCATGGGCCACTGCTGCGGACACTGCTTCTGCCACCTGCATGTAAGCCAGCTGCCCGGCCTCGCCTGTCACCGTCCCGGCCTGGGATGACTGAGGGCTGCAGCATGGCTGCAAACAGAGCTCTGCAGAATTATACCCCCTTGCCCCATGTCCTCCTTCATCTGCACCCTGTTGTGCAGCGGTTCCAGAGGAGACCTGCCCCTCTGTTCCCGTATGGGTCATAAGCTGGTGGCCGTACAGAGCGTTGCCTCCCGCCACCACGGCCGCGCCGCTTCCGCCCTCCACCGAAATGAAGTCATTGATGAGATCTGAGAATTGATTACCAAAGGAAACATCAAAATGGTCCAGGTTGATCTCCATGGAACCCCCTGCATTGGTTCCGTTGCCTCCCAGGCTCTGGTGGGCCCCCACAGCGCTGAAAAGTCCCTGCACCAAACTGGTACCTTGCAGGAGTGGCTGGAGCTGTTGATGGGGGCTGTTGGCATTTCCATTTCCTTCACCGCCATTGCACAAGCTTCCACTTTCTACCCTCGTACCTGTTGCCCCGGTCCCCACGTTGCCCTCTGCAGGCTGTTGAAGGTAATGATCCGTGCCCCCTACACCTTCTGCTTCTCCTCCCCCTCCAGTCTGCATGTGGTCACCGGGTTTGAGCACACCATCCGACTCTTTCTCCTTTGTGCACCCTTCACCTGGTTCCGCTCCTGTTGACTGTTCCAACCCATCAATGTCATTTTGCTCCTGACCTGGGTTGGAGAAGCGATTCTGGTACTGCAAAAGATGAAGCGATGCGGTCTGTCCGTTTCTTTCAGTTGGAGAGCTGCCATTGCAGTTGGAGTTGTGGTGATGGTGGTGGAGGTGTCCATTGGTTCCTGTGGAGTCTTGGGTCTTGACAACGGACAGGCCCATGTAAGCATTGGAGTCATGGGAGTTCTGGGTGGAAGCTGAGTTGGGGGTTTGAGTGGACTGGGGAGAGCCTTGCAGGAAGAAGCTGGGCGAGTGGTTTTGGTGACCCAGGTGACCGCCATGGCCGTATCCTGCAGTTGACATCACACTGGTTGGATATTCTTGCTTGGCATCAATGGCGCTGAAGTCCATCTGCTCGAGCGTGGTGCTGGGACTCAGACCGCCCCCAGACGGCAACAAGGCTCCGGTGGGAGTTAGAGCCAGAGAGTTTTGGGAACCACTGCTTGAGGGCCCGCTCACCACCTCCCCGACTTGATAGCCGCTCTCTTGGGCCAGCTGTTGCTCGAAGGAGGTGTCCTCCGTCTTGATGTTCTTGACTAGAGAGGGGTTGAACGTGTATCCATTGTCATTGAGGGGCGGAGAACATCGCAAACCTCCGTTGCTGCAGCTGCTGCTGTTGCTCTCTTCTGTTTTCATACCACTTCCCCCATAAGTCTGACCTTGCTTGGGGTTGTTGAGAAAGCAGTCTGGGTCAAAGTTCATATTGGTTTCGGGCAACTTGATACTCCCGGCCTCCAGGTTGCTGGAGAGAACCAGTTCCTCAGACACTCCAGACGTCGCTAACATGGCAAGGCTCTCCGCGGACCCCGCGTCAGCTAACCCTACACCGACCGCCCCCGCGAACGCAAACTTATGGCTGTCGGCCGTCACCGCCAACACCAGACTGCTAGAAGCAGTGTCGGGACCCAGGAGATGAGCGTTGGGGTCCACAGTAGGGGACATGCTATAGACAGGATCACCGGAGACCTCAGACATGAAAACCGTAGCAGATTGAGACAGGCTGCTCATGACTGAGGCCACGTGACCCATTCCGGCCACGACAGGGCTGTCGGCCATGTCTGGGTCTGAATTAAGACCGCTACTGATGGAGACGGGTGAGCTCTGGGTGGTATCCGGAACCTCCACCTGGTTGGTGGAGGACACCTCCATGCTGTTCTGGTGGAGCAGCGTCGGTTTGGGCACCTTTCCGTTCCTCTTCTCTCGCCCACTGGTTCCGCCGTCTCCCCCCGCCCTGCCGTTCTTGCCGCCATGGCTGTGCTCGGTCTTGCCCTCGGACACATCGTTGTTCTGAACCTCGGAGTGGCTGCTGCTGTAGGCGCCTCCAGCATGCGTGTCCACTTTGGGAGAGATGATACGATGTTTGGCACTGTTGCATTTGTGATGGAGGCTGCTTCCAGCACCTGCAGAGAGTAGATGCACTTTAAACTCAATGAAACTATAAAATGCACAGCACATATCCTGATGCATAGTTTTGCAAAAATAGATTTTAAAAAATCTAAAAATAATACAAATAATATTAAAACACAAAAATACAAAAGAACATGCTGTATAAACTCTAAATGCAATAATTATTAATACCATTTTGTGTAAAATAAGCAATTAAGACTATTTATGGCAGGGGACTCCAGCTTAAATTTAAGCAAGGGCTACCTAAGTTAAGGAAATCATCCGAAGGGCTAATTGTTGGATATTATAAAAAATTAATAACCTTGTTGACTTTAAAAATGTTCATAAATGTAACTACAGACTTTACAGGCACAAATTGTATTTAAATAAAAAGGAACAATTTTGGTCCAAGTTGGAGACCCCTGATTTATGCTGTAAACATTGCCATCTATTGGCCAAAATGAAAATAGCACTTATCTTAAAATAAAATAAATAATATCTCTAAAACTCAAAGTGGTTTTATCAAAAGTAAATTCCTACTATATATCAATAACAATTTACACTAAACAATAATGTATTATTTTTTTTACTTTTTGTTCAATATCTGTCTTTGTTCTGCAGAACACAACAGAAGATATTTCAAGAAATGTTAGTAAAAAAACACCCAACCCATTGACTTCCATTGTATGACCACAAAACCGCCAAGACATTTCTCAAAATATCTTCTTTCATGTTTCGCCGAGCCAAAGTAAAGTGACATCCTTCTAAGGCCTTAGGTCAGGTGAAGCTTTGAACCGTACCGTTTGTGCTCTTACCCAGGTTGCCCGTGCAGAGGCAGTTGTGAGTCCGGGGAGGTGGTTTGGTCTGGTGGCTGTCCAGAATCTGCTGAACCAGCTGCTCTGCTGAGAACCCTGTGCTGCTATTCCCATTGCTGCAAGTCCACTTGATCCCATGAACTGCCGGGAGAGAGGAGGGACACACAGATGTCAGCCAGTCAGCCACACAGACCAACACCTCGCCAGCACTCCCCACTGACACTGCAGAGGAGACACAGTCTAACCAGCCCTAAACCTGGCCTTCAACCCAACACTTACATGTGAAACAAGATTAACATGAGCATAATAATGGCAACTTCTAATAAACCAAATAAGTGCCACACAACATGACCTGACATTGATGTTGTAACATTACAAATGTAACTTTTACTCTTTTAATAAGACTTATGCCCATCATCATGACTGCAAGACTCACACAAGTGCTTTTAAAACCAAACACACCGCAACATTGACGTCTGCTGGACATTTTCAGGTACTACAGCAACAAATTATACACAATCTCAGTCTTCTTTAACACTAGACCTATATTAAAAATTAAGAGACTGTATGCAATGTGAGTGAATGATCACACGTTGTGTTGTAATGTATGTGTATGTTAAACCATATTGCCATCATAAATCAGATTTGATGCTTTTTTCCAGACCAACACACACACTCCGCACTCTATGTTTTTATTTCAGTTTTTGTAGACATTCATTTTGTCAGAACACACGTAACGCTAGCAAATTCTTAATACAATCAATTTATATTTGGATACCCAGTTAAGCTTAATCTTGGTTTGTGTAGGCTTTAATAAATATGTATGTTTATATGTTTTCATGCAGTAAAACAGAGGAATTTAAGTTGATAAACTGATATTTTGTTTTGTGATGATTGGTGTTATGGCGACATCTGGTGTTCAGATGAGGAATGCTCCACAGTAACAATTTAATGCTTCTAATGCAAATTACATGGCCTTGAATGGAAACTGTTATCTCTTTAAGTCTTTACAGATAATATGTTCAGAATTATTTTCTGTGATGTTCATCTGGCCAATTGGAACAAGGAGAACACCATTAAATCCTATTGGAATAAGGGAACAGAACCGTTAGAAGTGATTGTTTTTCTGTTTTTTTACAGCAGGTTACTGTGATGTATGGCTGTGCAGATGCGTATTACTGAGCTTATCAGGTCCTCATCGATCTGATAGTGAACAAGTCTGGCTCCTGGTCTGCAGTTTTGTCATAAGCATTTCACAGACCCCAACCACATCACATGATGCAAGTGTCAGCTGAACCACAAGTTCTTTTGCTTATTCTGAACCATATTAACATACACAGTAGCTAAATAATAATTCTGTTTATGTGCTATACATCAGATTTAATTAATTAAGAATGCATGCAATGATAGTTTGCGCATAATTTCTGTTCACACTTTTTATATGAAGGTGGAGACTTCGATTGACTCCTATTGTTGCGATGTTATTTTTTGCTCAGCCCTTGAACACTAAAACTGTGTTTGCATTTTAACGGTGTCATTAAACATTCTTTACTGTGTTTATTGTGGCATGTTCCTTGCGGCGACCATTGTACACAATGTACAGTTGGTGATTTGATGTTTATTATCCCTTTGAGATTTGACCGGCACACACACAAGAACGCTGCTCATATAATGCCCATGTTTAGTATATATATATAGGTCACTTCAGGGACCATATTTAATTCCAACTGCTTGGTTGTAACACATTCATTTAATATACATGACTGCTTTGGTAGGTGTGAGAGGCATTAGCCCACATCTATTCCGCCTCTCAATTTCAAAGATCTCCCTGCGACTTGATTCTCTCAGCAATAGGTGGCAGTATCAGCACATCAATGTGTTTCAGTACTGGAAGGTCATAGAAAGAGATGATGATGATGATAATGTGAGAAGTGTTAACTCCAGCACTGGCACATCATGAAGTTAATGACTCATTGATGTGCGTTCAGATATTGAGGGAGTGAAGGCCGCGGTGAATGTATAGAGAGACTGTGTCTATACACTCTAAAGTCAAAGCTGAGCTCTCTTTATATAACACATCCCATCACGACTGAGTTTGAACGATGCAGTATTTCATCACAAAAAGTAATCCATTCATCCCACGCTGGTTCAGTCGAGTTAAAGCACAGCGGACCAGAGGACAGGTGTCAGAATGATTTGGGTCTTCTTCTGACAGCCATCCTGAGTATAAACCCCCCGCCAGGACCTGAAACTGATCTGAGGTCTCTTCAGTTCTAACTTCAGGTCATTTGTGATTATAAAGGAAGACGCGCATTTCTATCTGTGTGCAATCTGTGTACATTTCACATAAATTTGGATGGTTTTAATGCAGATATTCTTGTGTACAAATGCATAGAAGGAAAAATAAACATTTCTGAAATTGTACCGAGCTCATGGAGAGAATTTCTAAAAGAGTCGTAAAGTCGTTGAGAGCAGGGAATAACTAGACACTTTATATTCATTATAGAAAGTTCAATGACTTTCCGTGACTTTTTTAAGATTGCAATAATTCCCGTTAACTCTGCAGGGCTGAAAATAAAAATTTTACAATTCCCTTATGTTTTCATTCTCTCCAGCACACGAGAAACTCCGTAACCAGGTATGGCATGAAAGTTACATTTCTGCCCTGATGCACAACATTAAAGCTCAGATTAAATTAGATAGGTGAATCTGAATTGAGTTATATTTCTATTAAATAAATATCGTTTTTATCTATTTAGAATATCATGGTTAAATTAAAGATATAATTCTCTAATCGTCTCCTCACTCTTTTGTAATTATAAACCTGTATGACCTTCTCCCGACCCCAGAATAAAAAAAATATGATTGGGGCATCCTATCACTTCTATTGTATGGAAACAAAACAAATGCAAGAAAATAGGTGCCAGTTACTAACATTCTTCGAAATATCTTCTTTGTGTACATGAACATCCAGACGCTAATCTTTGCATATTTTTTACATTTTGTTTCTGAGTATGTGCAATCCCTGGGGTTGAACCCATGACCTTGGCGATGTTAACGTCGTGCTCTAACCACTGAGCTACAGGAAAGTCATACAAGTTTGAAATGTTAAAGAAAAAGAACAACAGAATTTTTTATATTTGTGTAAACAATAACTTTAAAGACTAAAATGGTTTCCCAAAAGCATTATTATTTCCATTTTTTTGTAACTAAATTTCGCGCAAACCATAAGCTTCTGATAAACAGCAAACATCTGTTAAAAACATTTAAGTGTATAATGAAACACACAGAAAGTGTAATTGTGAATCAGTGCCGTGATCAGATGTGCTTTAATACTCACACATGGGCTTGAGCTGCCCGATGAGCTCTTCCTTGGTCCATTTGGCCCACTCTTTCTTATCTGTGTTGATGGAGCATAGGATGGGTCCACACGGTTTCCCACAATCCTCTATGGCGGGCACGTTCAGGTAGTGAACCAGCACAATGTCTGGGTTCTAAAGAGAGCAGGAAATAGAAATCATGATGAGACATTTCACAGAATATGAGCAGATATGGAACAGCGCTCCAGTTCAAATTAAAGTCTGAATTCATGAGAATGTTTTGAATCAAACCCTGTAAATCCAAACATGATGCACTGCAGTGGTCTCACATATACAACATCCAAAGAAAAATTGACATCCACAATTAATACACACACACACAGCACAGAATCAGACGTTTGAACAGCCGCGGCGGACAAGCAAACGTGTTAAATGTCGGGTCTGCGAGTTGTTTTGCGTCGATGGTAGGAGGTGGGAGTCGTTAATTGGCAAGCATGCTCGGAAACACAAGCGTCTTCCATTCTTCGCCCGAGCTCCCCGGAGCAGATGCCCCCAATTAACTTTTAAGTATTTACCAACATCAAAACACCGCAATTCATCCCAGCTCAGAATTACGGCCATAAATTATCCTAATTGACAGCCTAAGAGTAATAGGTGTTGCTTAAAGCTCAGCAGCCGTGGGCAGGAATCGAGGTGAAGGGTATATGCGGAGATTCTAGGGCAGAATGAAACAAACTGTTGCTCACAGTAAACGAGGTGAAAAACACAAAACAAAATGCATTGTTTCTGTAATCGGCCTGGAAAATCAGCCTAATTTTATGGTTATCTTAACCAGGAGAGAAGATGGATTACTTTATTGTAAACTTTTGTCTGGACCAATGTGGTAAAATCTATCGCAAACCCAAACAAAAGAATGAAAACTCAGTTTAAACCATTAAAGTCATTACTTTCCACCAGCTTGTAATTTTAAATCTTAATGCTGTTCATTCTTTTGCAGAACACAAAAGAATATATTTTGAAGAATGTTGGTAACTGTTGGAGCCGATTGAATGGCACAAAACTAATGTCAGTCTTCTGTGAACAACATTCTTTAAAATATCTTCTTTAGTGTTCTGAAGAAGGTGGCATACAGGTTTGAAATGACATTGGATCTGATTCGAGTGATGTGAAAAGTGTTTATGTTCGGGTGTTTTGTAGCTTAGGAGATTGTCTTAGATGTTTTTCCAAAAATCTAATTCTGAGTAAATTTTCTCAGAATCTGAGCTCAGTTTGAGACATTGTTGATATCTTTTCTGAAATTGTAATAGAGAAATTTTTCCATTTTTTATTATCTCTTTATTATCTCTCTCATTTACTTTCCTTCACGTCTAAGAAAAAACTGAGAATTTACAGAGATCTCAGTCATCTTTCTTTTAGAACATCCGCAAACGCCTCGTCTTTTGGAAAGAGAAACACCAGTCACAATGCTTAAATAAATATGCTGATATAACTGTAAAGTTGACAGACAGCTACACATGGGTCGAGGGTCCTGACAAAGAGAAATGGAGCCCAAGACAATGTTGAAGGTTTGTCAATGTAACGTTGTCAATAAATTTCCACTGTTGCCAATATTTCACTTTCTCCATCAATCTGCCTCCACCCTCTCCCAAAAGACATACTCCTCCCATTTTCACACTCACCGACCCGAATCTCTCCCTTTCACGCTCTCAAAGCCGATCGATGTCTTACAGACCAAAACTTGAATTTAAAACGGATGGATTTTGTCTCTGCAACACCTTTTAAATACAGCGATCCTTTCTCTTTCCTACCCACAGGAGTTAGTGTGGCTCTCTGTGAAAGACAGAATCAAATTCTCTTCCCTATTCACATTGTAACTTTCTTCCATTAACTTTAGTGTTATATTCACTGTTTCTTAAGGAAGTTTCAAGACTGTAACCTGGCAACAAGCCTTATTACACACACACACACACACACACACACACACACACACACACACACACACACACACACACACACACACACACACACACACACACACACACACACACACACACACACACACACACACACACACACACGCATGTTCAAACTGCTTTCCATCTCATCATAGTTAGTGAAGATAATACATTAGGTGTTCCTATTCTCTCTCTCTCTCTCTCTCTCTCTCTCTCTCTCTCTCTTTCTCTCTCTCTCTCTCTCTCTCTCTCACTCTCTCTCTCTCTCTCTCTCTCTCTCTCTCTCTCTCTCTCTCTCACACACACACACACAGGTGTTGCATTACGTGTATGCAGGTTTCTAAACCACTGGAGTCTTCTCGCACCTGTGTTAGTGTAGTTAAACGCAAACACACACAAGATTAATACGGTACAGTACAGAAGATATGCTTAATGTGTATTTACTATAAAGGACTCCTGCTCTTATTCTAAAGCCTCATGTAAAACCAAAAGTGTCTTGAAAAATAGTGAGTAGAATTTATAAGACTTCAATCTTTATCAAGGCCGGTGACAATGCATTTAAAGGAACAGTTTATCCAGAAAGCTCCAGAAATCCAGAAGCCTTTTGTCCTCCTCATGTCAATCCAAACATGTATGACTTGACCTTATGTGTTGAGCAACAAGAAGATATTTTGAGAGATGTTGGAAATACAGTATATACAGAAAATAAACAACATACAGTAGGCCCTAATCAACTTGTATCGTATGACACATTGACACACTTATCAAAATATCTTCTTTTGAGGTCCATGAAAAAAGTCATATTTTGGTTTTGAGCAACATGGGGGGTAATAATTAATGGAAGACTCTCTTTTTCTATGTGAAATATCCCTTTGGAGTCTCCAGTCTCCATTCAAGTTCATTGCAAACACTGTAAACATCTACAATTGGGTTTCGCAACAATAAAGCTACAGGTCTAGAAGAATGAATACCAGTACATAATGACAGAATTACCTTTTTCAAAGCATGGACAGAACTAAGCGTTTGCCTTTCAGCAAGCATGTAGCTGTTCATGTGTGAGTGTGTCTGAATACAGAAACACTGTGTGTGTGTTTGACTTTTTATAGTCACGCTGGACACAGTGTATGTAATGATAAATGTGCAGTGTGTCCATCATTAGGCAGCTCTCTGCCCACGGCACACACACAATTCATTTCAAGGGTAATTTCCTCTCACATACGGCGGGTTTATGTGAAGTGTGATGTGATCGATGAGGTGGTTTTTTGCATTTAAACACTGCGTACGGCCCATCTTACCCTCCGCAGATTTGATATCTTCACCTCAAGAGTCTTTCAAATGAGTTTATCTGTTATTTAAATGACACCGCATACACAGTTAAGCATTGTGTAATGGTGACATTGTACGCCCTTCTGCTGTTGGCCGGAGGAGGCAGCATTGCTCACTCTACAAACAAAAAACTTGTTTCATTTTACTCTTTAAAAATAGAAATATAATTCTTTTTGCTTCCAAGAGATCTGTTTAAAATGATTAAAGATAATTCTTTCCTATTAAAGAACACCAGAATGGTTAAACGATCTGTTTTCTGCTGCGGACATTGTGCTTCAGGGGTTCATTACTTTTTGTCACTTTTATTTACTTGCACATGAACACAACTGACCACACACGCGTATAAGTACTGACAGACATCTGCCACAGGGAATACAAACATCTCATGAGCAAATGGAGACATGCAGGAGAGTTTAGAAAGTCGACTGTAGGACCATGGTAACGATTGAAGGTGATGAACACTGCTTAAATACTTAACACACAGAAGCTGAAAAAGCACACACACACACACACACACACACACACACACACACACACACACACACACACACACACACACACACACACACACACACACACACACACACACACACACACACACACACACACACACACACACACACACACACACACACACACACACACACACATAAACACACAATAAATTATAGATGTATATGACTTCGATTATTTAGCCAAAAATTCTATAATTTACTCAACCCCTCAATTTAAACCTGTATGACATCTAATCTTTTGCAGAACACTAAAGAAGATATATTGAAGAATGTCTGGTAGCCCAATTAACTTGAATCCCATTGACTTCCATTGTGTGGACAAAACCACTCAGACATTTCTCAAAAATGTTGTGTTCCATGGAAGAAAGAGTCAAATACAGGTCTTGAACAATATTAAGTCAATAATTGATTTCTGGGTAAAATATATATTTAACTGGGAATTTAAATAGCATGGATATGAATATTTACTTTTAAACCAAAAGTGTGTGTGTGTGTGTGTGTGTGTGTGTGTGTGTGAGAAAGAAAAACTGTATTTTAATAAGAAAAAGACCACACACACAAATGGTTTCTACTGACTGACTGACTACACAGTAAAAACTAAAACACAAACAAAATATGAAAAATATACTGGCACAAGATAAAACATTTTTTAAAGAATTTTTAAGCTTTGAATAAAAGAAAAAAGATGTACAAAACAAGTTAAATTGTTGTTTATAAAAAAAATTAGATTTGTAATAAAAGATATGAGATGAGAAAAAGATTAATTAGTCTTTCGGTTTTTATTCGGCGTGCTTTAAGGGCACGTGTGTTATTGCCCTACAAAACTGACAAAGCTTTGAATCAATACAAAGCAGTATTGATTGAAAGCACAATAATAAAATATAAATAAAAAACACTCTGTGTTCTTCCTGAGGTTTTTTGTGTTCCTTTAGGGCCCCCAAGAGCCACATAAAAGAGCTGATAGAAGTCTTTGAAACCATCTACTATTCATGACATCACTGCCACTGTTGTGTCACCTCTGGACAACACAGGCGCGCGTACACACACACACGCACACGCACACACACACACACACACACACACACACACACACACACACACACACACACACACACACACACACACACACACACACACACACACACACACACACACACACACACACAGGTTTATATGTCACTGTCTTTACTACACAATATCACTTTTGTATATCTAAACACACAGATGTGTACTACAAAAGGGATTAAAATGTCTATTATTTTAATTGTTTATCATTCAAAACAATCTAAAAGAATTTCTGGAAGATGACCATCATAGGACCTTCTTCGGGCCTTCTATTGGGCTGTATATATTTCCATCGTATTTCAGTTTCTTTCCTGCCGTGTGTTGATCTCAGATTAAGAGAGATGAAATAAAGGAGAAAAAAAGGAGGTGAAAGCTCTCCTCTCGCACACAGACGTCGGGGGAACGCTTGAGAAACAAAATGCTTAGCAGCCTAAAAGAGAGACAGGCTTGTGTGACAGGCCTTTAATTGCTTCATTACTGTAATTAATTTGCACTCTTTTCAATTAGCAGCGGGGCCTTTGTGATGTTATTCAGATGCTGTTTTCTCTCATCCGCTCTCTGGGGAAAGACCCGACAGTGCCACCCGTCAAAATAAAAGTCCAAAGAAGCTTCCAGATGAGTAAATGCTCTGATAAGCACATATTTTAGCTCTCTGTATGTGTGAAGAGAAAGTGCTTACAGGGAGTTTTTGTTTATGTAATCATGTAATTAAAACAATGTTTATGATCATTTTCACGAAAATGATATTTTTTCATTTGGATGGAAAATTAAGAGGGAAATATCAATCCATGCAATACATTACATATACATTTACTATCAAGATTATGCTCCAAAATGATGTTTATACAAAATAGCTATTTTAGAAAGTAATTCAAAAACATAATTGAACAATATAGGAATAATATGAGCATAATCATAATAATGAACGTCAAAAACACATAGAATTATGTTTGAAATAATTCCTATATGGGAAGAAATAAGAAAATGAAAATGGCAAATAAAATAATAAAATATAATAAGAACAGCACTGTTAAATATGGACCATAATCCACATGAACATGAAATGTCTCATAACCCCAAATACATGATTTAGAAAATATATGAAAAATGACAAATAATATTACTTAATATACATTATGAAATAATAATTTCATTGTAGAAATAACAATATCCAACATAAACATCAAAAAAACAATAAAAAACAACAAAAAATAAGTTCTACTGACTGACTTCGCTTGCACAACCTCTATCTTTTGTCTTCGTGTTTTCTTTTGTTAGGATGTGTAATCTGAGGATCATATACTGCTGCATCTTTAACTGGCCGTTGATCTCTTCCAAACCTGTTAGGCCTTTTAGAAAGGATGTATTATTTAATGAACCATCATCTCTTTCTCCCTAACTTCTGCTGTTCTTTCTCTGTCTCTCAAGTGCACACATACACTACCTAAAAACAATATCTCAAGCATAAGGTTGCTTTATGAAACACTGAACCCACTTTGAGGTTTTGTTCAAGCAATAATGGCCATTCCTGTTCGAGCGGTCAAGGGGAAACAACCCTAATGGCTCATGGCTCTACAAGATGCCAGATTTGTCTCAGGACCTTCTTGGACTGGAGCCGTGGGCATCTCTGGAGGATGTGTAAATGTCCGTGTTCGGCGGGCACGGGAAGTCTCTGTACTTCTCGAAGATTTTTCCGGAGAAGAAAGCAATGGCGTTCAAACAGGGCTTAAGGTTGATGAAGTCACGGCTTTCATTTTTCAAGGTGTTTTTTGGGGAAGAAGTGTACTGAACTTCAAAAGAAAACGTGTAACGCTTTAAGTTTTAGAGGGTTTAAGAGTCATTGAGAACGTCAGTGCTTTAAATCCTGTTTGACAGGTGAAAGACCAACTGAACAGGATTTGACATATCAAAGGGATCGTGCATTTTAATAAACCAATAGCTTTATTTTTCACAGTACGATTGTACATATATGATTCCGGAATATTATTAAATATAAATAAACAAATGCATGTGCAAACTAAAATAGTCATTAATTCTTTGGGTTTGATTTCCTGAAGAATGAAGATGCATTTGTTTTTTAGTTAACTTTCATTTAAAAGTCAGAAGAATACAGACTTAAATCCTCAAAGATCCATTTTTATTTGACAATGACCTTTAAGCTTGGTTGGTTTCAGTTATATTAAAAAACAAATTTTTCAATTTTAAATTCCTCTTTTCAAAGAAAGGTTCAGGAACTCAATAGAGACGCGCTGTCACCACATACACATCATGAGCAATCCGAACGAAATAGCTTGTGTTTGCCGGGGCGACGAAGGTGAACTTCTGCGTTGTGTTAAGTTGTTGTGAGGTGTGTTGACCGGAGACCGGCAGAACCTCCAAAGCCCAGCGGAAGGAGCAAATAGCTGCGTTTTACACAGCATAAAATGGAAGTGAATGGAGGGGTCGACTGCAATACAAGACCGCGGTCACAGTTTCAACAGGCTGTCAAAAGAGATGAAATCAAAACAGAAGGCAGTCAGGGAAAAAGAGAGAGAGCATGATGGAGCACGCGGGAAGAAATAAAATAAACTCGCTGCCTTTTCCCCCAATGTCTGATGTGCATTTAATGCACTGAAAACAATCTCAGTCAAAACAAAGCCAGACACGTACAACAGAATCATATCACACAGCCTTCAGGGATTAAGATGCTGAAAGTATAAATGTAAAGTATCTATAGGTCATGAGTCTGGGCCACATTGAGATGATTTAAACCATTATCTGCCCATTACATGCCCATTATGACAAACATGAGAAGTGAAGGTTTCTTACATGACTTTAGGGATGAGAAAATATAAAATTAAGTGAATGTACAGAATACTTAAGGATATAATTTACAACCAACAAAATGGTTTTAACCCTTGCATTGTGTTTACGTTTTTGATTCTCAATATTCATAAAATTCAGTTGTTTTTTATATCTTTAGTCAACCCAGCCATACACATTCATGTAAATATCCTTTAGTTACATTATATGCCTATATGTGAACTTGTATTTGTGTCCTCAAATATGCAATAGATAAAAAAAATTACAAATATAAATAATATAATGTGAAAATGATCTGAAAAAAAAGTTCAGATATTTGTAAAACAATATACGTCACCAAAGGTTATCATTATTTTTTCTTGCTCTTTTGGTCTCTTTTCATCTTTCATAAAAATACCAAATATTTCTGTTGAATGTTCAAGTTAAAGGCAGAATAATGTGATTTATCGCCTCTGTGTTTCCGAAACGCTCAGTGACTAATGTGACAGAGGTACAGAGGCTGACCTTGACGGGAGTGATTGACAGTCTGAAATGGAGCGTGTGCGAGTGTGTCTGGGCTATCAGAAAGCTCAGGTGGTCTTCCGCTTTCAGTGACGGGCACCAATCACTGCGGTGTAACCTTGCGAGTGAGCTGGTGTGCCAGAGCATAAATCAATGAGCATCTCTTAGAACCAACACAAACGTGAATCTGATCATCCTATCACATGGCTAGAGTTATGACATCACAACATATTCAATATACACTCATAATAACCTAATGATTTCACAATAACAAGAACAGACTGTTTAAATATATAAGAAAAGGTCAAAAAGGTTTGATTATGTTATATTTATATATATTTATGCTTTTGGGCAACACTTAACCAAATTGACATACATTGTGTTGTACAAAACATTTGTTTTCTAAGCATGTGTACTTCATGGGGTTTAAGCCATGACCTTGCTGTTGCTTGTGGCACGTCTAATCATTGAACTACACAGTGTAAATGCTTTATTAGAATAATTTAATTTTTAACATCGGTTCCACAAAATTAAATGAAGTATTTTTAGCATAATTTCTTTTTTTAATTTCAGGAGAAATACTGTTTAAAACGCTTAATTTAATCAAGTGGAGGTGATTTATATAAAATCAATAAATTCAAAAAACCAATTTCTTACAGTGCAGGAAAGCTTTTGCTTAACTTAAAAAAAACATTAAACATAAAAGTACAAAATTGAAATGAATCAGAACAGATCCAGATCATTCTCTGACCGCTCATTGTTCTATATTCTCCATAACTTGTATTAAATAAGTCTCTGGTTTTCATTTTGTATTGTGTAGTTTATCATTTCTGTCTTTAAAAAACTTTAGACATGTGTCAAGTACATCACTGCCTTGCTGTCTTGTCATATAACATCGATATCTAACAAAAAATATATTTTATATATCAAACATGCCCCCCCCCTCTCTCTCTCTCTTTGTCTCTGTTTCTGTTTCTGTCTATTTTCTCCTCACATTGTTTTTTTTACCCTTTACTCCTTTGCTTTAGTGTTTCATTTACTTTTTATCTCCTCTAGTGTACACACACAACCCATGAACACACTGCTGTCAGGTCGCTGCGCTTTAATGGGACTCTTTAATATGTTAAACATTAGTGACTCTTAAACATTAGTGATGCAAGCTTCATCTTCTTCAGTGTGCGCGTCTGCATTTCAAAAACCGTTTCTCGCTGCTTTTCTTTCTGTCTGTGTGCGTGATTCTCACGGAGTGAATTATTGCCCATTGACTTTGATTGATGCCGTTTGTTTTCTGTTAATTTTGCCAGACTGTGGAGAAACAGACACATCTGCACAGAGAATCTTTTTTCTATACTCACACGCACACATGCACACAAACACCATCCTATTATTCCTATAGACTATACATAACAGAACGTTATTGTTTGCTGTATCTAAATGGCACATGTCTGAAGAGTATTTGGAGAAATGTCCTACTCTTGGCCATCTTCATGAGCCTCAAAACCGTTTGCAAAAAGAGCCAAACTTATAAATGCACATGAAAATAGATGTAAATAAAGATCAACGGTAAAGGTTATTCTATAACCTTAGAGGTCAGGGTCAGCCGAGGGCCAATATGTGCTGCCGATTTTTAAAGCAGATTTTCGGACCGATATCTGCAAGTTTTACTCTTTATATGCTTTCTTAAATGACACACTACTAAAAAGTGCATGAATTTTGTGTAATGCAAAGTTTTAAATAAAATATTAATCCAAACTAGTTTAAAACATATATATATACATATACATACTTGAATATATACATATACATACTTTGTCCTGTATGCAAGGACAGTGCTAAAACCTTTTTCATTAACGTTAGATGAGTTGAATTAGGACAATAACTGTGCAACTCATATACATAGTAGCCATTGGTCGGAACATATCAATATAAATCCACGTTACTTAACATAGGTATCCGCCCAATGCCAATACAAAAAAAAATGACATAAAGCATCTGATATATCAATCAATCTGTAAACGTGAAGCCTTCAACCTTTTAGCTTTATTTTCATCTTATTCCATCTCTCTCACACATACACACAAACAGAAACATCTTTCTCTTTCACATAATAATACATTATCATAACCCTATGGTGCTGATGTTAGAAGCTGCCTTCCAGCTAAAACCCTCTCTGTATCTCTGATGAGATATCTCAGATGTTTGCTCCACAAAAGCGAGATTTCATCTCTCATAGCTCAAATGAGCATCTCTGGCTGCTAATATAATCTGACAGATGTGTTTATACCCTCAGTTACAGCTCATGCCCCCTGTCTGTTCTTGCATTTAACATTCAAGAAAGGAGATAGAGTGAGAGAGAAAGACATAAAGGTATTCGAGAAAGAAAAAGGAGTATTTCTTTATTCGTGTGGTTTGAAACAGTGAGTATGAAGCTGAACGCTTACCTGGAGCAGCCAGTAACAGCGACGGTGGAAGGTGGGAATGATGGAGGAGTGGACGTAGCAGCCGTACAGACACTGAAACAAAACAAAACCCCAAAGAGTTAAACACAAAATTAAAATAAAACAAATCAACTGTTAAACAAAATACACTGAAATAATAATACAAGTTTCTGTTTAAATAATGTATGTCTGTGTTGGTGCATATTTATTTCGCGTTTATAAATACATACACATACATACATTAACATAAAAAGTTAATATGCACCGTACAAAGACATATATATTTTGTAAACACAAACTTTTGTTCTGAATGGGGCGTAATAGTTTGGACAGCCCTAATATTTGTTAATAAACAAAATGTTAAGAAAAACAGGGACACAATTCCAATCTGCACAACTGTATATCCCATGTCTCACTGTGGGTATGTGTGTATGCTTGTGTGTGTGTGTGTGTGTGTGTGTGTGTGTGTGTGTGTGTGTGTGTGTGTGTGTGTGTGTGTGTGTGTGCGTGCGTGCGTGTGTGTTCATATATGCGTTGTGTGTATTAGAGGGAGTGATATGTTGAGATTAAATTCACTGTAAAAATCAGCAGCCTAAATAAGAGCCTGTAAATAGACTCACAGTTTTCAAGTTATTGATCAGCTATGATGGAACACTAGTTACACACACACGCCCACAAACATACAGTAAATGTGTGTAAAGATCAGATTCCTCTGAATATGAATTAGTTTTATATTTCACAATCGACAAATTGACACAGAAGACTTATTGTCTGATGCAATGATGAAAGTATAAATATTAAGATTCATCTCTCTAAATGTTTGCATATAATATTATAAATAAAATATCTAACTTATTCAGATTTTATTATTAAGGTTTTATTCTATTGGGGTAAGTTATAATAAAAGTATTTTTCGAATAAGCTATTTTTTTAATTATATGACACACAGGAGATGTTGATAATGTAATTTCATCACCGTTGTTATTAAGTATAAAATTTAAGATCTGTTGCTGGAATTGGTTTACATTGAAACACAAAGTAACACACAATAGTAATAAATGACAATTCTCCTTTGATGCATATCATATTATTTTTATATTGCTTCTAATAGTGTGTGTACGTCCACTGAGTCATAGTTGTAAAACATTGCCTGCATCACAATGTAAATCACATGTCCACTTCCTGTCGGTGTGGGTGTTTGGTATCAGAGGAAGTTTGGTAACAGTTAGATTAGTAGATGACAACGTCACGGGACATTATTTAGTGTCTGGGGCCCAGACAGATGCCAGGGGGTCCAAACGCCGAGCAATTAAACTATAATTACATTCACACGATTAGATCAGAGCCACAGTCATGTCTGCGAGATGCTCCTACGCACAGTAACATGCTCACAAACACACACTCACACATTTTCACACGCCAAGGTGCCTTTCAGGTGGGTATATCAGTGCTGAATGCTAATCTACATATCTCCTACAGGGGAAATTCGAGTCTATTCCTCTTCTTTCGTAAGTTTTCATAGGACACAGGATATGTTGTCTTCATAAGATAACACAGTAAGCCCCAGAGAGACGTCTGCTGTTGGTATTTAGGGTTATTCAGATGGCAGAGGGCATTCTGTTATGTGACTTACAGAGACTTTTATTGACTGATTTCTGTTTTCCAGCATGACTTTTGAAATGTATGAATTTTCGCTGAGATTTTCTATGATTCTGCATGTCAAGGACTATGAAAATTTTTGCACTTTTAATGATACTCATGGTCAACTTCACCATATGTACTAAAGTTAAGATTGCAAGTGATGTTACAGTCTGTTTCTATAGACATATAAGAATGCTACGAATCAAACCCACAAGCTTGGTAAAGAAGCCATCACAAACTTAGGATAAGAAAGTCTTTTCAAGGTCAAATAAGCACAATTTGTTTAATTATTACTTACAATCTTTGGATTAAATGTTTGCTATGTAATATATGTATAATTTAACTTTATTAAAACTATTAGTACAGAGTTTTTATACAAACTTTTAAATAATAAAGTCTTTTAAATGCATAATTTAAACCTTTTGAAATCTTGTTAAATACAGTGTTTATGGAGAGACTTTAGATATTAAAAGTCTTGAACTAGAGAATTATGTATAATTTTATCTTTTTTTTTTTTTTTGCACAGCGTTTATTTACAAATCATTGATACAGATATATTAAATGTAAAATCTGAATAATTTTATCTTTTTACTATATTAAGTACAGACTTTAAATACAAACTGCATAACAGTTCTGTATAGAATGATTTTAAATGTAAAAAAAAACATTAGATTTCAACCCATTTAAATTTTTTTTAGTTCATACACATTATACAAACTTAGGATCAAAAAGTCTTTTCAATGTAAAATATGTTTATTTTAAACTTTTATTCATTTTGAATTTATATTCAGACTTTGAATAAAAAAGTATTTTACTTTTAAAATGTGTATAATTTTGCTGTTTTTTAATACATTTTGGTACAGAGTTTTACACAAGCTTTTGTCAAAAATAATTTTAAATGTAATATAAAATATGTCTAATTTACCTGTGTTCATTTTAGTACAAAACCCGATTTTGCCATCAATAGATCCTCAAACGCTCATGAATTTTTTGTAAAACTTTTTTGTAGGTTGAGCTGATAGGAAAACATCTGGCAGAGATGGGTAGCAGGTTCGGATCGTAAATTATACTTGGGTCCCTGTAAAAACACTGGCGCTCAGTCAATCTAACCTCAGGGCTTTTGACACCAACTATTTATACACAAACTTTGATTCAGTACTTTAAATGTAAAACAATTTCACGCTTTTTATAATTTTGAGTTTTTTGCCATTATAGAATACTCAAACACACATGACTCATTCTGAATCATTAAAATGAAACTAACAAATAAGAACAGATCCGTGCATTCAAGCATATGCATGCTTTTCAAAAACCTGCTTTAACTTTAACCCACATTCTCACATAAAATTCTTTAAAGTCTCTGAAATCAGAACCAAATGACCATGAACCGATTCAGAGACTGCTGCATCTGCAGAAACAGGAGGAGAGATCTGAGCTTGGTCAGTCCCGGCGGACAGTTTGCAGGAAACACAAACGCTGATCAACAGAGACACATCACAGAGAACATGATGGGCACATGTGTGTGTATGTGTGTGTGTGTGTGTGTGTCGCTCACGTCCCAGCCTGAGTGAAGACATGCTGTCCGTGGATGTTAATGGCGAGCCGTCGTCAGGGCCGGGCGCACAGCCAACGGCATTAAGCGGAATCGAATTCCTGTGAACTAGCTTTAATCAGCAGGTTTTTAAGGTTAGAATTACTCTCTCTCTTTCTCAGTATCAAGGTTAAAGCACATTGTCGATTCAGTCACAGAGAAAAGCGATGACATCATGGCTGTGTGCTCAGAATAAACCTTTCTGTGTGATCATTTATTCAACATTTAGAATATTTCTATTTAGGCATTTCTCATCATTTATTCACCACCAGGACATGCAAAACCTCTGACTTTCCTTTTTTATCAAGAAGATATTTTGAAGAATGATATTTTGAAGTTATTGTATAGACATCAAACCTCAAAACATTTAAAAAATATATTCTCTGCAAAAATCAAACAGGTTCCATACATTTCCGTTTTTTTGTTTTTGGGTTGAATGTTCACATAAAATCTTGCATCCCTCGTTTTTCTTTCACTTCTTTTTGCGCACTAAAAATGTTGTGTCCTCCAAATCCATAAACAACTCTTGTGGCATCAGAATTGCCAAAATAATGTTTTCTTCAAATTCAAAACACAGAAAATGCCAAAGTCTTTGTGGATTCTTTCCGGCCCGCAACACGCATCAGGAATACTGATGCATATTGACTTTTGTGTTTCTGTATCGCTGGACCTTTTATGCATCTTGGGCGGAGACCGAACACCATCCTCCTTTAAAGTGCCCCCCGGAAAAAGGCCGCAACAGAGAGAGGGCTGAAAAGAGAGAAAGCCTGAGGTGCTGTACTCATGTAAAACACTTCTGTGATTAGAAAGAGAAATGGATGTTTCTTAAGCACGTCTGTCAGAGAAACCTCAACACTCAACAATCGTCTGTCCTCGGGAAATTGCATTTCAGCCTCGAGCGCTGAATGCTTGCATTCAAAACATCCTCTGGCTAAAAAACCTTCAGTCTGTCAAGAGTGCCTCTCCTTTATCTAATCGTACAGATGCGCCACTCTCTTCTTCACCTCCCTCTCTCTGTTATCACCCCGCTGAGGGTGGATTTTTATCGGTCGGTGATAAGGGTCATCCTCAGGCGGCTGTGATTTGAGGCAGAGGATGGGCCATTGACAGTCTGAAGAGGCACCAAACCAAATCCCTGCTGATGGTGCAGACATGTAGTGAGCATCAGAGAAAGTTTAGACTCAGAGGAGACTGCTGATGAAGGACAGATACGTTCTTTATTCTCCCCTCAAACCCTTTAAAAAACGTGTGTTCCCATGAAACAACAAATCAGGCCTCAATTATCTTTGTGAGAATGATGATATTATCTTTTTTTTTATGTCAGATTTCCACATAATAAGGTTATCATTTCAAAACACAGAGCAATATGTAAAAAATCTGATCAAATCTCAACTATTTCTTCTAGACCTAAATGAGATTTGATAAAGAGCAAACTTAAGTCTCACGCATTCCAGATATTTCAAACTGATCTCAGATTGGTCAAGTCTGCAAGAAGCAACATTCCTGTAAAATTTCTCATAAAATTTTCCCAAAATTCTAAATATTTTTCCTTTACAATATACAATTATTTTACAGCTCCATCCTCCTCATCCTATGTTTTGTAATATTTCTTCAATTTTAGTAGAAACATTTGAGTCTAAGGTGATAAATAAAAAACAACTGAGAACTCTATTAAATCTCATGAGCTACGAAAAAAAAGCTGTGAGCCAAATTACTAATATCCTCTATTCAGTGTCTTTATAAATCCATCAGCCTTACTCGTGACAATCGTCTCACCCGTCATCAATAATGCACACACTTATGTAAGATCATTACTTATTGATGGACATTAGTATAAAAAAATAGAGTGAAAAACTAACAAAAAAAATCTTTACGGTAACGGTCAGTGATTTTCATGCCTGTTCACCTCACAGACATTGACCTACCGGATCAGCACTGATGAGCTGAACTCTAAAGCCATTAATACTAAAATCATGTAAGTATCCAGAGCCGACAGAAACCCCAAGAGGTGTACGCACCATACGCCGTTAATAAAAACAAAATGGTTCGAGTCCTTTTCCCAGGGCTTTAGCTTCAGGAGGTCAATAAGGGAAGCTCTTCTTAAATTCAGTTCAGCTATAAATCACAATTAACACATTCACAGGTCTGACCCCTAAATGATCTGTCTGCTGGCTAATATTCCCACCGCTGCGGCTGAAGGAACGGATGGGATAAGAGTGCAGACTGGAACAAGAACAGAGCGGGAAAAGTAGGACAAGGAAATGATGGAGGGAAAAAAAGTGGGAAAGGGCAATACAGAAAAGATGAGAAGTAAAATAAAAAAAGCGAAACAAATGAGAGCAAGTTACCGTTCATATGAGAGAAGGATGGCAGGATTTTATTTTTTGTAAAGTTTCTCTAAGTCTTAGTTTATTGTGCATAAAAAATATAGAATAATAAATTATAAAGTTTAAACATTATTATTATTATTATTTAATGATAATAATATTTAATAATATTTGGCATCAGTAAAAATAAAAGTGTAAAATAAAGGAATTAAAATATAAATAAAAGGTATACAAGAAATGTATTTGCCATTAAATAAAACAACAATAGAAAAAAATCTCACTAGTGCTTAAATAAAGAATTTTCTTTTAAATAAAATAAGAATGTCTTTATTTTTTTATTGAAAGAAAGAAATGTAATACAAACAAATTTCCATAAGATTTATTTAAAAACGTTTGTAAGTGTGTGATTGTGCATAAAGAGAGTGTTGTGCAAACACACCTTCTAACATTGTGGAGAGAGATCGAGCGGGAGACAGATGGAGGAAAAGAATGCTTCATTTTTCATACAGTAAGAGCAAAGGATGGAAAACACAATTTTTTTGGGCAGGAGCTCAGCGCTGATAAAAAACCTATTTGTATTCCGCGGTCATACGGAGGCTTTGGCCTGTTTGCTGGCTGCATATTTGTAAACACGGCCCTTTGGAGCTACTTAATCTTTCAGTACACAAATTCGGAATGCGCCTTGAAAGAGTGAGAACATGGCGGAAAAACTTTTGGACATGTTGCGCATTAAACCTGCTTTTGTTTTGTCTTTTGATGTACGACAGCGGAGGAGCGTGCTGCGATGACCAGACAAATACAAACAAATAAGCTAATGGTAAAAAAGACGGATGTTATAAGAGAGGAGAGGTTTGTTTGTGCGATTGAAATGGTCAATGTGTCAGGGATCAATGAATCTAAACACACGACAGAGGTCAGGGGATTTGTGGGTTTCATGGTCAGTTGTGCGTGAACAAGCCCATAATTTCTCCACCTGTCTGCACACACATCTTCGGCACATGGTTCTGATCCCAGATGCTCACATGTGCACACTGTTACAAAGACAACATAAAAAAATGGCTCCTTTACAAAATAAAGCGCAAGTGATTAAACTCCTGCATTATTTTCTGGGATAAAAGACGATGAAAGTGTAATTAAAAACAAACATCACACCTAACGTAAATGGAGCCTCATCCATCTAAGCTGATGGCAATCGGAAAACAGACACCAGGAAGTGGGAGAACGACGGAAAGAGAAAAGGAAAAATCAAACACGCTGAGAAAAAGCCGTCTCTTCTATCGTCATGACACAAGGGATTATATCCGAGCCCTTTCAGACGAGCGGCAGAGGATATTCTGTTGTATTCTTAGCTTCCTCTTGCTTTGCATGACAATGTGGCGACTATCTAATCAAAACCAAACAGAGAGTGTAAGAGATGGAGAGAAAGAGAGAGAGAGCGCCAGAGAGAGAGAGAGAGAGAGAGAGAGAGAGAAAAAAGAAAGAATGAAGAGATGAAGCAAAACTGAGAGGAGAAAAAATAACAGATATGAGATGAACGGAAAGGAAAAGGCATCACCGGTGTCCCGGTGACATGACACACACACATGCAGACATATACTCATGCATGCAAGCATGCACACACTCAAGCACACACACGCACAAGACTATGAGATGATGTTGTTGGAGTCAGATTGAGCTCAGTTTTTTAGATGGAAACCATAGTTTGTGCTTCACTGCTGTAGTTTTCTCTGGAGAAACTAAACAATTGTGTTTTTAGTTCTCCAGCAAAACATAGTAACTGCTTGTAGTTACCCAGAGTTCAACATTTTCCCTATCACTCTCATCTGCAGCAGCAAATCAAGCATACTTAAGTAAAGTGCAAGTGCATTATCAAGTATACTTTATGTAGTCAGTATACTTATATTGATGTACTAGTATCCTTATACAAGTTCCATTTCAGGTGAAATTAAACTACTACTTTTCAGATAAGCAAAGTATATTTTAAGGTGTGGCAAACATGTATACTGCAATTAAAAACAAGCTAAAGTATGCTTAGTTAACTACTATCAGGCTAAAATAAGTGAATATGTTTTACATTATATATAAGATATGAATATTACATTGTTACATTGTAATCCCGGAGTCCACTCGTCTATGTTTGGTCTTTCCAGGGACGCTTTACTTAGAGATCAATGATTACAGTTTATGATCAACTCAGTTCCCGAAAATTATAATCCACATGGACAACTATGGGCACCACACTAAAGGAAAGCTGCAGACAGCTAAATGATTATTCTATGTTAAGGCGTATAAAAAATCGGTAGTGGCACAGGTTCAACTCAATCCTCTTCTTCTATGCTCTTCCAGGGTCTGATTACGGCTTAAATTGATAACATTGAAGACATGTTTATGATAACACTGAGCGCATGCATCTCCACGTTATGATAAGAGGCGTAATCTTTCCGGGCAACGAGTGCCAAGCTGCTGTTGAATCGCAACTCAGGAATCAAAATTCGAACTGGTTACGTATTTCTGGAGAAGGGACATCTTCAGAACAGGGAAGTCATAAGCCGTTTTTTTGACAGTGAAAAAATTGGTATACAGATGTTAATTGTGTGAAAAATATTTTTTTTACATTCGAAACAGTAACACATGTTATATTGCACACTCTTAACACAATCAAAGCTTCAAAAAAACACCCACAGCTTAAGATTCATCTTGTTCTGATACCTTAAGACAAAATCCACTGAAGTTCAGCAACAGCAAAGTCACTGTTTTTGACAAGGATAATAACCAGAGCACAAATACATCTGTCTCACAGGCCGATGGGCAGGGATGGTGTGTGTGTGTTTGTGTAATTACACACCATGTGTTCATTAAGACTGCCAGAGGAATTTATGTAAGAGCAAAAGCAGACTTTTGACCATTAACATTAAACACAAACACACCTGACAACACCTCAAGTCTGTGTATGTGGGTCATATCTAATTTAGCCACGACTCTGCCAGAACAAACAGATGGAGGATGGAGAACGGAGGACAGCCAGAGGTGGAGGATGAAAGAAGGAGGAACTTACAGACAGGTGTGAGCTGGAGAGGAGGTCGAAGCGTTCAGGTGAGAATAAAATCAAGTGAAGAGATAATATCAGGTGGGAACAGTGACGTGTTCAATTTTGTGTGTTTAAAGTGAACATTAGTGTGTGTGTGTGTGTGAGTGTGCGTGCGTGCAAACAGCGCTCACTAAATCTACAGTTTGGTGTCTGACCTTGAACAAAAACACTCAGCATTCTCTCTTCCTCTTTGTGCCAGTCTCTCCCGTTGGGTAACAAATGAGCTCATTCCCACAGGATTCAGCCGTCCGTCTAATGTCACCAAACGCCCGTCTCTAGTTTGGCCCCCTGCCATTCGGCTCTTTTATTACCCCCGGAGGGAACAGAAAAGAGTGGCTGAGACTCGGTGTGCTCTCGGGCCAAAGCGGACGACAGCCAGAGGCCAGTCAGCCACCCTCGGAGACACCTGTCAGAAGTGCCCACAGAGATCCAGGACATATATGGGTTGTCTGTACTGCAGTTTATATAGAAGCCATGCTTACATTTAAAAAAAATGATTTGCCATTCAAAATTCACAACTGCATCTTGAACAAACCAACCGTCTGATTTTGTTTTGAAAAATAACTATTAAAAATAAAAGCTGCCACCCGTAACGTTTGCTAAAAAAAATATCCATGACATGTTGTTTTAAACACTGTAGTAAAAGCAAGCTTAAAAGCTAAAATTTGGTCATGAAAAACTTAAGAAATTAATCATGCTGTTTTGACAGGTTTTTTTATTCATTAAATATATTTATGTTATATAATATTATATAATTTCCTAACACTAAAAGAGTGTTTTCCCAACATCCTTTATTATACTTTTTTTATAGTACTATTGTACTCAACTCACTCATGTGCTTTTGTGTATCAGGGATGTATGTCTTATAAATGCTCAAGGTGACGAAAGATTATTCAGGGGACCGCCAGTGCCCACCTTCCGTCTCTATCGTATGTCAATGCTTTAGATGTGCCACCTCTGACATGCTCTTTCGTCCCTGAAATTATACACTGACCTACATATTAATGTCAGCGAGGGACAAACAAGGACATATTAC
>CM065662.1:16268407-16450907 GCA_033220385.1 Triplophysa yarkandensis | reverse complement strand
GGAGAGGTCCGGGCTCAGGAGGACGCTGGCTGAGACGCAAGGGCTTGGCGAGCTCAGGGGCGTAAACAAAGATGGAGCGCTGGTCGCTAAATCTAAGCAAAGCTGTGCAATGGAGGGCCAGGTAACACCTGTTTGGAGCTGCTTGGATCATTTGCTGGCCATGCAGCATGTAAATTGTGGAGGCTGGAGCCAAACAGCCTTCTTTGTAATTCTGTCTCTGACTAGAAGAGGCAGAGGTGTCGCTCTCATGACCTCCTAGACGCTCTCTTGAATACACATGAATTCATTTATAAAATGACCATGTTTCTCTCACATCATGACAGTAGCGGTTTTTGTTCTGGGTTTTTTTTGAGACTTTTCTAAGTCAAAACCATAATATCACATGGACTACATACAGTACAATGCAAAAGACTTCTTCTCAGTTGTTAATTTAGGTATATAATTTAAGTAGTTCATTCAAATTGTAGTGTAATGCCTTAAAGAAAGTTTAAACAAATTATTTTTAAATGAAAAACGATGATAATTAAAAGTAAAATAAAAAAAGAAAACTGCAAAATACTTTAATGTCCACTACAGGATGTTTTAAGTGACAATTAAATAAACTAAAAGATTCTACAAATTGGCAACAAACAAGAATCCAAAACAAAACAGCCTGCCTGAAGATTTGGGTTTATTTCCTGTAAATAGCTTAAACAAACTATCTATCACAGATCCAGAGACTTCCTCCTCTATGACTGTACCTGAATAAAACACATATCTTTTAAACATGAAACTGCATTTGGCTAAACTGAAAAAAACCTGTGCAAACCTGGTGATTTCTATCACCTCTCGTCTTTCCTCTGTGTTTCCCACGTCAGACAGTCATGAACGCTCTCTGTCTATCTTTTCATCTTTGCCTCTTTGTCTATGTCTCCGTCTCTTTCATGCATCATTTCATAAGGATCGCATGCCTCAGCTTATCCTTGAAAGCCGTCCATCCCCAAGATGTGCATGCGTGCTGTTCTGCCAAACTGGGATCTTTTTTTAAACAAGATTACAACACGTTTCAAACCCAAAAAAAACTGTCCCTGTAGCAGTCACCTGTCATTGTTCTGTGGCCAAACACACGAGCAGCACCTCTATTCACAGCAATGTGACTGACACGGTGTGTTTGCTTATATATGTGTGTAGGTTATAAACAAGGTGATGTTTTTGTTTTCTGCGACCTTGTGTAATTAGAGTGATTATACGCTTTACTGGCCCGGTGAATACATGTTGCTGACTGCTAGAGGTCAGAAGAAGAGATATTTACTAGAGAAAACATACTTTATATTCATAATTTAACCCTGAGAAATCTCTGATTGGATTTACGTCTCTTATATAATGACTGTATATGATGTTATTTGCTAAATACAGTGTTGCGTATGCCCATGTTCATATAAATCATCAAAAAAGTATTTGCAAAACATGTCATTTGAAACAAAAAATGACACAGTCTTACATTTTCATTGTGCAATAAGATTAAATGAAATATGTCCTTCATCTAATTTGTGTTGCTATGGAAGCCTTGCATTGAGATTTGATGTTTGCTATAATGTACATGCGCCACAAATTATATTTAAAGAAACATGATCAATTAAATAATACTAATTGTTTGAGCGAGTGTACATGTGAGAGAGAGAGAGAGAGAGAGAGAGAGAGAGAGAGAGAGAGAGAGAGAGAGAGAGAGACAGAGAGAGAGAGACAGAGAGAGAGAGAGAGAGAGAGAGAGAGAGAGATCAAGGCTGCAAGCATTACAGGATCGTTTGAGTGATAATAACATCTGATAAAGAAGCAAAGCTTTCCAGAAACACTCACCCTTCAGGGAAGCTAAATATATTCTCTCTCTCTTTCTCTCTGAATCTAATACAAACTCACACACGCAATCACACACACAGGCACACACACGCACACAGATAGCGTCACACATAATTAGTTGTGTTTCTAAAGCAAGCCTCACACCATCACACATTCTTGAGGTCTGACATGTGAACAAACCCATGACCGGTCTTCAACTAAGCAAACCAGCGCTCTAACACCATAGCAACCACATAGCAATACACTGAACCCACTCAGATTATCTTAGCATCATGCTGGAGTGTTTTGCAAGTGGCACTCAGATTTTTGTCAGAAGCGCTGCTCTGAGACACCAGAACACATGCATGTTCTCCAATTAAAGACTTTGGCCTAAATCCCTTGTGAACTTCTAATGCCACTTCAAAGAGAAGCGTGGTGAGAAAACAGCGTCTGTCAGAAGATACTGATGCAGGATTAGAAGAACAGGAAGAGAGGCGGGCCTTGTTTGATCTTTGTCCTCTTCTCTATTTCTGTCTCAGTTTTCTTTTTGTTCCCAAATGCTCTTGTGCCAAAGTACTCAAGCAGTCCCAGAGAGAGAAGAAAACAGACACACGCATGCCGTACCCTTACAAAATTAATCACTCCATCCTCATCTGAACTTCTGCTGAAAGAAACGCTGAGTGAAGGTTGGGACATCCTCGCTTCAGATGTTGTCTGAGCCAATCCAATGTGCTCATATGGAAAACTGAACTAAAAGGTCTTTAACTGTTGACTTAATAACTTAAAATTAAACTAACATAAATGTTACATCTAGAACTGCATGTATGTAGAATGTAAAATGAACAAATTGTTTGGTTTTTACATGATGTTTTGGCCAGTACATCAAAAATCAATAATGGTCATTGATATCTTCTTAGCTTGCAGAGTTCTCAAACTGTAAATCTTTAAGGTTTTATACTTAAAAATCAAGAATTTTCCACTAAATACTCAATAAACTAAAAAGTTTCCTCTTGTGGACTGATAAGTATATATTTAAACTTTACAAACCAATAGTTCACTTATTTTGCATGATATAGAAATAAAACAGTTGACATCATACATTCTATGTTAAGGGACAAAAAATATATTAAGTTTATAATATTTCAGAAGTTCAAATTAAAAAACTAATCCAAGTTGGTCTCCATGATTCAAAACTGAAGTGTTTTGGCGTTTTTTTTGAATATCCTTAAATGTGTCACTTTAAACTTTAGAAAAATCTTGGTCACCAAAAACAGTTTGTCACCAGTGACTTCTCTTGTATGGATGCAACACCAATGCAAATCAATAAGGATAAATTGCTTCATTAACCAACGTTCTTCAAAATATCCTCTTTTGCAGAAAAAACAAGGTCATACATGTTTAAAATTGTTAAATAGTTGAGCTGAACTAAACATTATTGCTTAGTTAAAAAGTGGGCAGTGTCATTAAGTACATCCTGTCCCAATAAACTGTTTCACTGGACGCTCAAAACAAAACATTTAAAAGCAGTCTTTAACATAAAATGTAAGACACTACAAAAACCCCTGAAGACATCCACAGACCAACAACCTAAAAAACAAAGATTGAACATACAAGTCCTGTAAAAGCAAAGCATCAGAGCACCTCAGCAAGTGCAGAAAGAGTCCAACGTCTTCATAACATATTTGCATTTTCTTATTCAAACTGTGGGCTGAGTTAACATGAAAAGCCATCAGTGAAAACATGTGATCATTCCTTAAAAAACCTCAGTTATTCACACATATTTTATGACCAAACCCCCTCGGGAGAGTTTCACTGGCATTGCTCTGTATTTTGATTCTATTTCCACATTGAGTTAATTTAATCTGTTGCTTCAAAAAGAAAGCCTCTGTGTCCCGTAGGGATAATGCGCTGGTAGGTGTTGAGACACTTCTGGAGGAAATCCTGGTGAATCAAGAGACTATCTATACAGCAGCCCGCAGACAGACGCAGGGTTCTGTGAAAATCATGTTTATATATAGCGTGACCTGAGGAACCAGAATGACGGGTAATTACCCACACATCAAATAAACACATCCAGGAGCATTGAGGAACCTGTGAGTGAGTTTGAGTGACTCAGTTAAACTTGCAGTCTGTCTTGCCGTATGACGCAGTTTGGCTAATGTAACCGAGCTCTGGCGCCTCTCAGATGCTATTGAAAGCGGTTTTGGGAAACGCTGTCTTCACACGTCTGAGGTGTAATATGCCCCAGCTATACACCCATCTCTCTCATGACCCTATTTTCTATTTTCTGTTGTGGTTTGGAGATTGCAGAAGCGAGCGTTGCTGAGGGACGTGGGTTATGTTGTGTGGCGGAATCTGTTTATGGATAAAAAGCTGCAGAATCACAAATGTGACGTTCTCTAAAGACAGATGAACAACTTGTAATGTTTTTAAAAACATGGAGCCTGAAGAAGACTGAAATGAGAGCACGTTTTAATCGAAACTGTTTGCTTTCAATGCTGTAAGAACATAAGATCAAATTGACAGCGCTTTGTGGACCCAATAAAACCCAATAAATGAAAAGTATAACATGTTAAATAAATATAAAATAACAAATGATAAAATTACATGTAATAATTAAAAATATTACACACGCACGCACGCACGCACGCACGCACGCACACACACACACACACACACACACACACACACACTACTCTGAGTCTGTCACAGAAAATATAGGTACATCATGCTACGAACAGTCTTTGTTTTTGTCCCGTGGTAATGATGAGCCCACGTCTGATTAGAATGAACGTGTGACCATGCAGCCTTTTAAACGCTGATGGCGTAGGACAAAACAGAGCATCCTGTCTCCAGCTCGACTCTTCATTATCTCAAACCATTTATATAACACAAATGATGAATGTTCGAGATTGATTGATTGTTTTTACAAACACAATATACAGACAACCTGGGCATCCGCTCTCCGAGAGGGATTAACGTTAAGCATCTACGCTCTTTCCCAACGGCTGCACCTGTGGTAGCACGCTTGTTCTGTGACCTGTAAGAGGACCGCAAAATCCCAAACATCACGTAAGCTTATCAGAAAATAAGATCTGCACGCTCGCCTAAAGCTCAACACAGATCCTCACAGCGGGAAAAAAGTTTTTAAAGGATTTTAACAGGGCACACACACAAACAAACTCCTGCCAACTTTCGCTAACAATTTGTCACCAAATCCAAAAGACCTTTCCTGTGACATTCCATCCGTCAGTCATGCTGCGGGATCAGAGATCAAATTTAAGGGAGAGTTTATGTTTTTCCTATTCGTACATTTTTTGGCATTCATTTTACAAGTTCGAACTCTTCATGCAATTGTCTCAGTTGTTTCTGTTTTATAAGATAAGAAACGCACGTCTTAAATACTGAGTGAGTTTACAAGACACACGAAACATGAAAACTGTGAGCAGGCATAGCGTGGGCAGCCCGTCAAGAAACATCCGATGTTCTTTATGGCTGACCAACAATCTTTCTGTGTGTATTCTGTCACTCTTGACAGCCCGGGTCATCCTCTGGACAGCTATTAGTCTCTCTGCATACGGCCTACTCACATCTCCGTCTGCGTGCTTGTTTGTATTTGAAGGCCAGAACATCCGTCTATAATTAGTTTCTCATTCTTTCTCCGGTTCTGAGACTGTCAGTCTGTCTCTCCCACCTGTCTGTCTATCAGCGGTGAGTGAAGCTCTCTGTGTCAGAGACAGCGTGAAAACCAGGCAAAGATATATCACTGAAGAGCTTAAGCGACCTTCATGAATATTCAGAGAATGTGAGGCACTTGGGGAAAGTTTTCCCTGAAGCCCACTTAGAACTTTAGACGGAGTTTCACGCACCAGGAAACAGAAGAAGTAATTTAGCTTTACATGAATATTATCCAAGTTCTGACCCTTTGAATTAATAGGGCTGTTTTTGACTTCTGTATGAAAATGAACTTTTTGGTTAAGTCTCCGGCATTTCTCCTGAGAGATATGTCAGCAATCTCATAAACGTCTCTATTAATAGAACGTTTCAAAATTGGTGTTGAACTGAGCACAAATTTATAAATCCTGCAATCAAAAGTCAATATTATTGAAGATCTCAATATGAATTCAAAAATTACTCATGCGATATTTTTACCTAAACAATATTTATCCGTTAGATCTGAACTCTCACTTGTTTTTAGTTGGTACACCACAAAATCCTTTGAGCTAAAAAAAAATGCTATACACCATTCAGTATATACAGAATACAGACAAATACTAATGATTTTGCGAACCGTGCATTAGATAATATGGATTTTTGAAATAACAGTCACTGTTATGTAAAAACCAGACTTGGCATTATGTACAGAGCATACTTGGCAAATTTTATTTTTGTTTTCATTAAAGGACAAAAACTAAAATAGCATTTAAAAAACATGAGGTAGCCTAAAATGGTTTTAATTTCCATAATAAATGTGTTTTAGGGCCGTTGCTTGTCATAAACCCATCGTACAAGTCTCAAATATAAAACTAAACTGTCAAAGCACAGAAAGAAATAAAAATGATTTCATGTCCGAATCTGAGAAATGTAGTTTTATAAGAAAAGAGGACAAACAAGGTGTTCGGTGTACATCAGACAGAACACAACACGCGTCTGATATTATGCTAGAATAATCCATCTCCAATGACCAGAGGCCGACGTCCATAAGGACAATCTCTCCCACGAGCCCTTGCGATGTGTCCCAGCCCTCCAGAAGTAGGCAGAGACACACATCATCACAGCAAAATGGGACAGAGCTAAACTTCTGCACACAGGCTTTCTGGGCAAGACGGCTAAGATTCAATTACATCCGAGCCAACTGGATCGCTTTCAAACTTGCGCGAGACAGAAAGGGGGGAGAGTGAGAAAAACTACCCGCATTACATATTCCACCCTTTATGAGCTTTCCAAATGCCTTTTCAACTGCCATTTTTTTCCGAAGGCGATAGAAACCACTTTAGATCTAAATGCAAAACTCGCACATTTGCTAAAACGGGGCCGACGCAAAACAAATGCCATCGTCGGAGCTAAAATAGACTCTGACAAGTGCATTAGCATAAAAAGAGACGACGTAACATGACACGGTAAATGAATCACAGTGGAAATACAAACAGTGAGACGCTCGCTCTTGTTTGGCGACCAGAGATACATCAAGCGCGGCTCCAATCGGAGCATGTTCAAAATGAGATTGAATTTCGGCGGGGGGCGGGTGTGATGTTAGGAGAGTGAGAGACAGAGATCGAGAATGAGACTGTGAAAACCGAGAGAACAGAGAAACAGGTATCGTCTTTCTGAAAGGTCAGGCACTCTCTCTTTCCTAACACAAATTTGCTGGCCTTTTCAAAATTTCGACCAACGTGCTGAAGTTTGCAGATGGGCGACTAGCGGCAGGAAGTTAAATACTGTCCTTAAATCAATGACAGCGTTTGTCGAACACCTCTTTCCACACATAAAATGGACTGAGAAGTCAAGATTTGGAAACCAAAAATACTCATGTCATTTAAAACCTGTATTACTCTTTCATCCGTGGAAAACAAAAGAAGATATTTTGAGAAATGACCCAGTGGTGTTGTGTTTATACGATGGAAGTGAAAGAGGATGTTTTCTTGCATTTTCTTTCATTAAATGCACAAAAAAGTTCAAAGAAACTTTGGGGGGAAAATACTCTATCTCTGCGTCTTGTCATTTTAAAACTTTAATACTTTCTTCTTTTGCAAAACACAAACACCACATTTTTTTTAAATGTTGGTAACCAAACAACCTCATGATATGAACATGACCTCTACTGCTATGACGCAGAAGGGACCAACGTTTGTCTTTTACCACCATACTTCAAAATAGCGGATTTTGTTTTCTGCAGAAGAAAATTGGAAATTGAAAGATGGTCTTCGTTACCAGAGGTCTTTTATACAAAAGGACAAAATCTTTATAGGAAAATTGAAGAATGAACCAATCATAAACTCAAAATCTCTACTAAGGTAAATTGCCAAACAATTATCATTTTAAACTAACACCTTACACATTTTATACTATTACATTACTATTTACGTTGCGAACACAACGGAAGGAACATTAAGAGCCACAAACATGGCTTAAGCTTTTTAAGCTATCACAACTAACTATCATCCACCAAACTCAAATAAGTGTAAACATTTACTCTAAAACAAAATAAATGTCCCCTTCGCATGATTGTGTGACGCCTATGTTAGGTTTTCCCCTAAGCTTGATTTATGTTTTTCATCGGCACACTAAAAACAAAATAATCAGTTGATGTGCAGTGTGTATGAGAGGTAAAGATCTGTGTTTGTGTGTTTAAATCCTGCATCTGACCCTCAGATCACAGAAGATTTCATCTCTGTGCATGTTTTTCACCAGCAGATGCTGCTGTGCCACAACCAGACAGCACAAATCCTCAATACGTGCTGACCGTGTGTGTGTGTGTGTGTGTGTGTGTGTGTGTGTGTGTGTGTGTGTGTCTGTGTGTGTCGTCTCCTGTGTGTATCCATGAGATGTAACGAGCAGCAGGGGAGATGTGGGCTGTCTCATATTACACCTCACTCTATAATTCTGTCGGATGTTGCAAAGGAATCAGTAGCAGTTAATAGGAGTAACGACCTTGACTGTGAATTTCTGCGTCCTTCCCCACATATGTGTGTTGCGCCCTATTAGCTCGGCCATAAACCACATGTTCACGTAAAACTGTGAGAGCGAAAGTCATGAATAAGCGAAAATTCACGCGATTATAGAGCTGGCGGTAACAATGAATGTTATGGGGTGATGCGTGCACTAGGGGTCAAATATTCTAGATTTTGATCATACATTTTTTTTTAAATAAAGGCGTATATGCAATATAATAATGTATATTATTAAAAGTTCTTCATTGAGTCTTTCTATGTCATAATGAGGCACCTTATTTTGAAATAGTTTTTCTTCCAAAAATTTAAAAACAATTAAAAAAATGTTGTTTGTCATACCACTTTGCTGTTTTCTGAACTTATTGACTGCTCCATCAATGTTTCATTCGAGACCTCTATATCTTCTTGCAGTTTTTAGATGCAGTTTCTTTTCAAACCCTGTTTTAAGCCTAAAAGCAGCATATCAGTTGTGTTCTGGTGGTTAGAGAGTTGGACTTATAAGCAGAAGGTTGCAGGTTTGAATCTCAGTGTCAGCAGACAATGACTGAAGTGTCTTTGCGCAAGACATTTCACCTCTATTTGCTCTGCAGTGATAACTGGCCGCTGCATAGTGATTGTAAGTCGAAAGCGTCTTCCAAATATATAAATGTAAATGTGCTCTCTTGAGTCAGAATTCGTTTGATGCAATCCAACATGGCAATGTTTTGAAGTGTTTGTTTGTGGTCTTCAAAATGAGTGCTTTAAACTCCTTTGATGGCCTGGATGAGCCAGTAAGACCTTCACCTGGGGGTAAAAATGTCAGACTGGACATTTGCATTTATTTGATTTGTATTCATTTATAGTATGTCCCTGATGTCAAATGTTTTCATGTTATCTTTTTTTTTTTAAACATAAACCCAAACGTTTTTTTTAAATGGATTTGTAGCGTTTTGATAAAAACTTAAAACAACCTTCAATTTATAATCAACAATATTGTTGTTTGATTTATCAATCATTGTTTAACATGTTCAGAGTGAGCCGATAGACCATTTAAACAGAATAAATTGAATATGAACAAAATGAATGGGTCTATGTTAAAAAGCTTTTTCTTCAAATAGATTTATAGCTTTTTGTGAAAGAGCTTAAAGTGAGGTGACTTAAAGTGACGTGTGGTGTCTCGTACTTGGACTGTGTGCTCTGCTTTAACCCATCTCAGTGTACACACACAGTAAGTGTACACACACAGTAAGTGAACACACACACACCTTGTGAACACACACCCAGAGCAGTGGGCAGCCATGCTGCAGCACCCGGGTAGCAGTTGGGGGGAATGGTGCCTTGCTCAAGGGACTCAGTCGTGGTATCGCCCCCGGTTATTGAACCAGCGACCTTGGGATCAGTAGTCCAACACTCAAACCACCAGGCCATGATACCCCTAGTCATATATACTATAAATATATGGATGGATATATAAAATATACTTCCTGACAAAGAAACAATAAACTCAATCTCTAACTAAACACTAAAACTATGAGAATATAACACGACACAAGTTTAAAATCTAAACTGCTGATAGGAATGCTGGGTTGTGTGTTTACTCAGGTACACGTCCTACTCGGCAAAATCACGGTCACAGTGTAAGAACTACAGGAATTACTTTGCATGTTGTATGAGGTTTTTTTGTAACTTGTGTTGATGCAGCAAAGTCAAGGCCACTGTGTAGGAGGTGTTTTCATTTAAATGTGTAAACGCAAGGACATCAAGAGCCCCGACGAGTCTATGCCACCAAAACTCAAGGTGTCACTCCATCTGGAGTGCTAAGAACTGCAAGGCCCTTCAAGATCTCTTCAAATCATTCTTCAAGAATTCGGACAATTTGTTCCAGTAAACTTCTTTAAAGCATACATTAAAATAAGCTAAATAAATAAAAAATAGGGTTTAAATGTATAAAACAGTTTAAATATTTTATTCATACCAATGCTTGAAAAAATAAATAAATCATACAAATGTTTCTATCAAACAGGCATATCTTTAAAAATATTAAATATGATTTAAAAATTACTATGTTAAATTGCTAAAATTAATGCAATGATAAAACTAACAAATAAAACACAAATATTACTATTAAATTGAATTACATTTTAAAAGAATGTAATAATAGAAAGATTATAATCAATAATAATAATAATATTAAAACAAATGTTGTTACATATTTTTAAAAATGATAAAATAAACAGAACAAAAATCTAATTATTATTAAATAATTTGTTATTTTTTATACTTTTTATAATAAATAGGAATAAATAAATAAATAAATAGTCCTGGATAATAATCTTTTAACATTAAAAGTAATTCATAACTATCTTATCAACTAATCAAATCAAATTTTGTGCTTTATTCATATAAAGCTACAAAACTACATTTCCCCATTATCCTATAAAAAAGTTCTTCCTCCAGCATACCTCTTAAAGCTCATTCAAAAATGTTACGAAGTGATGAACCGCGTATGCTCGACACCAATGATGTCAGATGTCAGTGGTTCTTTTTTGTTCTACGAGAAAAAGAACATTGACGTACAGGTGAGTAAATGCTGACAGAATATTCACTCTTGACTCAACTGCACCTTTAAAAAGAACAGGGATCCTTTACCAGCCTGCATTTATAAAAGAAGCCCAATCTATTAAACAGAATGAATAATACACAAAGCTTTAAGCAAACACTCTCCTCTCCACCACAGCCATAGATAGTGAGAGAGAAACAAAGGCTGACACCCCGCTTTCTCCCCTCGAGACAGACATTATCTCTCTTCTTCTCTCACCCACTGTGTCTCAGTTAGTCTCTGTGCACTTCTTTCTGTCTCCCTTTTATTTACTTCCCCCTCAAACTTTTTTATTTCTCTCTATATCCCCAACTTCTCTTTCTCTTCCTGTCGTTCTTCCGCTCCAGGCAGGGCACATTTTCATACATTTTCATTCATAACAATAGGGTGATCGTTCCCTGGGCGGGCAAATCTTCAGCCTCTTTCTTTATGAAGCAGTTTCTCTCTCTCCTCACGCAGGTTTAACTCCAGCTGTTGGTAAAACAATGCCAGTGCGTCTTGGGAGCAGGTGAGGCCGCCAATTACTCCGCAATTACCTGGGTAATTATGCAAACTTGGAGCAGGGAGGAGGTAAACCTGCTCCGTCTGCGAGCTGTTCGGCGGACGCTGAGAAGGTGACGCACGCCACTACGCCGCTGTTCTCTGGGGCCTGCCGAGCTAAAACGTGCTCACTTACATCAGGGAAAGAGAGAAAGAGAGAGAGAGGTTTATAATGTTCTGACTCTCACTTTAACAGCAGCCAAACAGATGCTGAACTGGAGCACGAGAAGGTGTTAGGCTACACTCATCCAGTCTGCCATCGAGTCAGGGTTTGAGAAGAGATACAGAGAACACAGAACAGAGTCTTGATTCTCATGAACCTTGTTCTTTATAACATATTCTAAAAAATGTAGAAGATCCTTACAGTGATGGCATAGAAGAAACATTTTTGATCCACAAAGAGTCATTTAGTCCTAGATTCTTTAAAAATGAATCCTACTTTTTTCTTCTTTGAAGATCCAATCACGCAAAAAACCTTAAAGGTTCTTTATGGAACCAATTGGACAAAAATTGTTCTTCTATGGCATTGTGAACCATCTTTGTCTTTTAAAGTGTAGCACAAGTTTGTCATCAATATTTTTGGGACTGTAAGTTGCTAGAAGCTAGACTTGACTGAACTGCTGGCGACTGCTTTTAGACAGGTGTCTATACTGTCGGACCGGGCAAATTCACCATCTGTGGTTTGTAGTTTGCACACAGAAATTAGATTATAAATATAAAACTCATTGCAGCATCATAAAAATAAACAGCCAGATAAACAAACATTATATTATATTTTCAACCTTATATATTAATAAATGTATCATAATATTGGTGAAATCTTATATTAAACATATAATTCTGGATCACTTAAAATATTATTATTATTATTATTATTATTATTATAATTATTATTATTATAATGAAACTATTATTATCTTTTATTTACATGTTTAACATTATTTTATAAATGAAAGGTCCTGGTTATACTGCACAAAAAAGTGCTGAATAATCTTTAAATATTTAAAAGTTATCCTTAAATATTATATTATTATTATTAAAATTATATATATATATATATATATATATATATATATATATATATATATTCCACATGCTATATCCATGTAAAACTTTGTGAGTAATTTTTTTTCAATAAATTAACCTAAAAATGTTTCAAACGAACAAAAAATCCTCCTCCTCCAACATAACTCTCATATCTCATTAAAATACATTTAAAAACCATCCAAACCCAAAACAGAGAAAAACAAAAGGTTTTGCAATTCTGGATCCCTTAAAGAGCATTCTGATTTATACTCCAAATACAAACAGACCGTTGATGACTGGACACAGATGAACCAAGAAACAGCAGGTGATGTGTAAGTATCACTGAATCACTTGTCCCTGCTTATCTCCGGACAACCGTCTCTCACCATAGAACTCTTCGAGCATTCAACCTGACCCTGAACGATCGCACGACCATTCTGCCTGACTCATCAATGGTTACCATGACAACAGAGATCGATGGGAGGTCAGCTGTGAGCTGGGGTCAGATGATCAGTTGACTCCTAAATGGGAGGAATGACCTACTGCTTACTGGACCAGAAGGTATCCAGGGTCAACAGACGGATCTAAGCTCAGCTCTGCAGGTTTGAGCCTTGCAGTCAATCACAGAAAAACACATTTGGGCACCAAAAACAATCTCTGACAACCAGAGAGGGGAATATGAGGACAGGGGAGGCGTTAATGCAAATGTGCATGTCAACTTCCGTTGGATGCGGATCGGAACGGATGCAAATGAAGGTGTTTATGTGGGAGGCAGAGGGTGGAGCGATAGGGCAGAGAAAGTGGATAGATATGCTTTTGTGTGTGGGGCTCTATATTGTGCGACTGAACGGTTTCCTAAGACACAGAATGTGTTCAGGAGTCTTCATAATGAACTGAAAACACAGAGAGAAGTAGTGGCGTGTAAACAAAACAAGAGTGAAAAGCGAAGAGGAGAAAAAGTATTTTCCTGCACTCCAAAGCCAATGTACAGAAATTAATTGACTGAAAGAGATCGGCAGTTTAAAGGTGAAACAGGTTACAGACGAAAACGGAGCAATTGTTTTCTGTTTGCCTGGAGCTGTGTCTCTCTCTCTCTTTCTCACTCTATGGCTTAAACACATAACGGATAGCTTGAGTCCTGGATGACCAATCAATTCCAATGGTGCAAAAGGACATATCAACTACTATGCAATATTGAGCAGGGAAAGACTGTCCTTAAAAAAAACATGCATGTGAATGGAGATATGTGTTTTTCCAGTAATTTTGGGGCCAAAAGCAAATATGAAAACTCACATGTCATGCATTGAAATTATATGAGAAATAAGTTTGTTAATTTTAAATAATGTTATGTTTAGCAAACACTTTAATCCAAAGCGTCTCGCAGAAGAGGAAGGATCGACGAGTGGTAAACACGACGATAAAAGCATTAACCCAAACACTCACTGAGGTGTATGATAATCTTTTCAGGTTATTTAATTAATATCTGCAGATACATAAAATGCTTACTGTGCTTATTATGCATGTAATATCAAGCTAAGCCAAAATATAGTGATATGACCAATGCAGTGTCGTGCAAACACGTTTTATTCATAACAGAAACAAAGAAATGTTTTTCTTTTTCCATCTTTTCATCTGATGCACACCTGCATGATTCACTCACCCGTCATGTGACGCCAGCATCAAACTGTAACAATGTTTTTGTTTGTCAGGTCTGGCTGAATGAGTCAGTATGCAGTGTGGTTGCTTGGACGTTGCCATGAATCCAATGCAGATGTTTGGGAGGGTTTTAGCGAACATATGCAGGAGTAACCTGTGGTGTTCGTCTGTCATGAAACAAAAACGCAGTGAAAGCCTCTTGATGGGACTCAATTCGACGCTCTGTAGGATAGCTTGTTAGAAGGTCCATGTCGCACGTTTGTCTGGAAGAGAACTGCTGTTTTCATAGAAAATAAAGCTTGGGCACCGCATCAAAAATGCAATTTGGTGCAAGTCGTTTTTAGTTATTTTTTATTTTACCATGCTTTTGTTAGATGATTGATGGGCTGCTGCCTGGTTTATTATGTCTTATTTTTCTCACTTTTGGTGTATTGTACACTGGCTTTAGAAATCTCAACAATGTCACAAACATTGTATTTTGTTTTCAATACTAATGTGAACTCATCAAAAATATCCTAACCATAAATTACCAGTTACTCTTATATATGTCATATGTATATAATTGTATATTGTAATTAGTTGATCTCTTAATTGAAAAAACAATGAAGAACATTGAGTATTGTTTTATATAAAATAGTACCATAAACAAGTTAATTCACTTTTAAATCTTGGCATTGCAGTACTAAAGGTATAGTTAGCAGTTATGTGATGAATTGATTGTAATTTAAGTCTCTTTGGATAAAAACATCTTTGAAATTGGAACCAAAATCTAAATATATAAAAGCACTTAATAACCAATACATAAAAACAAAAAGAGTATCGGTTGCATTTTAAGACAACGCACGCAGTACAATACATGGGTTCTCTCTCAATTTCATAGATTGAATCACAGACACACATGCGACATTCATAACACACGAGCTCAATAAAATACAGACATGACAAACCACACCACACCATCAATATTGGAAGGCCACACACAAACCCATGTACACGCACACACGCATACATGCACGCATGCACACACACACTTTAGAGGATAAAAGACTTTGTGGCTGGAAGCCAACAATGATCTCAATGGCTCCTTGCAGGAAAGAGAGGCGTATCGATCGAGTCTCAAGGCATCTCCTGTGTGTTTGAATACACACTTATATATGTAGGTGAGTGTGTGTATACTGTTTAGCATTCATGTTATATAACCCCAGCTTCTACCTGGCCCGAAATGGATTATTCAGCAAGAATATTACATGTGATCTGATATAAAAAATGGACATCAGACCAGAAGAGCAAGTCGAAGAGTCCGTCATAAAAGAGCAACTCTGATTGATCCAATCAAATATTCTTTCCCCACCCTCGGTTCTCTCCGCTGTGATTGCATCTTTCTACTCGGGAAACCACGCTGGCCGTCGTCCGTCTTATCAGACTCGCGGGCCGAGATACAAACAGAATGCACACGAGGCAACTTTATATGTCTTTGACTTCCCCCGCTGCCCGCACCGGAGCACAGAGTCACGGCCGGGATTGATGCTGTGCTTATTGAACATAACGCCGGACCAAATTGCCTCTCTTGCTTTTACACTGTGAATAATGCAAAAGCCACGTAGTCCTTTGAGCAGAGATAAATAATCTATGGATGCTTCCCGATGGATTGTGGTCAGGGCCTTCTAGAGCTGGCTGACTGGCTTTGGATCGGTTATTGCCGATAAAACGTTGAAGTTTTAATTGTAATATGAATAAAGAAAAAGAAATCAAGTGAAAAGCTGAGTGGAATAATATAATTTCTCTCCTCTCTCTCTCTCTCTCTCTCTCTCTCTCTCTCTCTCTCACGAACACACACATACACAAGCACGCCAATGTTTGCAAATTTCATTCCTATGCAATCACTGACATCCATTTCACAATTATACAATTTACATTTTAAGCAGCAGCGGATCATTCCTCTAAATTGGTGTCTGCTTTTATCCCGATCAAACAGAACGTACAGAATCTAATAGATGTTTATTTAAATGCTGTACTAACACTTAAACAAAAAGACACGGAGAGACACATCAGCCCGAGCCGATACCGTCTGGAATAACGTAAGAAAGCACTTTCAAGAAACATCGCCTCCCTAAACTGGATGATATCAGCTATGACAAATGTACAATATGCCGTTTCATGTCCACAAAAAGCATATAAAAGTCAGGGAGAAGAGTAAGAGAGAGATAGAGCTTGATGACAATCACAAGTTGACAGCTTCCCTGCGCCATTGGCGGCCATATTGTCTTATCCCGCTAAGGGATTTCCCAGCAGCTTCAGCAATAATCCATAGGCTTTTATTCTGCCACTCTGTTCCTCGCACGGCTCACTCGGTGTTCTCCTCGGAGGCCGCTCTACGATCATCTTACTCATTCACAAAGTTTCTTTCTGGATTTCTGCCTCTGTTTCTTCTTCAGCCTTCGCTCTGGGGATTCGGGGTTCAATACACCTGCCTGCTGCGAGATCCAAATTCATTTGAGCAGAGAGCGAGGAGGAGGGGTGTGAAGAGAGAATCATTGAAAGGAGAAAGCCTTACTATCACGAATAGACCTGCTGAGTCACTCGGCTACAAACGGGAGCCATGAAGACCAGGTGCTCCAGATTGAGTTTAACCTGGAATCTACGCCATGTTCAAGTTCTGTTCAAATGTTTTATCAATTAACTCCAGTTAAAACTACATAAGACTGTTGTATAATGTAAGTTTTATACTATAGTACAATTAATTTAACATAGCAGAGTATGTATTACAGTTTATTAGTTACGTTGTTATTACCACTGAATGATATAATATACTCTAGTATGTATAATATTTACTACAGAAAACTACAGTCTGCTCTAGTTTAGTATAGTAAATACTATAGTATGCTACATTATTTATCACAGTTTATTAAATAACCACACTCAATACTACATAATAATATAGCGTACCACATGTTTTATCATATACTGTAGAACAAATACTATAATATAGCACAGCATGCTACATTGTACTTTATTAACTATATTAAACACTAAAGTATACTACAATATTTACTTTAGTTTATTAGTTAACTATAGTTATTATTACTATCCAAAAACTCTACAGCCTAGCAGAGCATCAATACTTACTTTACTTTAGTACAATTACTATAATTTATTACAGTAAGATAAAGTTTAGTCCAGTAAATTCTAATGTATGCTTAATTATTTACTATAGTTTATCACAGTCAATACTACAGAATATCACAGTATATCAAAGGTTCATAGTACTTTACTATAGAATAATTACTATAGTTTACCTACAGCATGCTTCAAATTACTATAGTTTACTATAGTACCCTACAGTAATTTTTCCCATTTGAATGTATTGTTATCAGCGATTGAAATTCAGCGAAAGTGATGATATTGATTTTGATATATGGCTTTAGGGGACAGACTTTTTGAATTAAGCTTAAACATCATGTTAAGATGTGTTAGACTGCACAGTAAAACATTATATTTGTGTTTAAAAAAAGCAACAAAAAAAAAGCGCAGCTGTCGTCTACTGGAGTCTCTGTACTGTCTTCAGTAATTCTGATGCATCATCAATCAAGATCTCCAGCATCAAACTTAGTTGAGTTACACTAACACATCACACGTCACAGACACAATAACCTGACAGCATGCAGATGTTTGAGTATTATATATGTATGTTTTCATCTGGAAGCCGGGATATTTTTAGATTGCCTTGTTTCCCTGCAATACGTTGCTAAATCTTAACACAACACAGATGACACAATAAAGTTTCCAGCATATTTCTTTCTCAGTTTTGCTAGCGTGTGAAACTGTTGCACAAACTGACGAAATCAAAGATGTCAAAACACATCAAACCAATCATACTTCAGTGTGAGAGGGGCTACCTAACACAACAAAAATACAAAACCAAGCAACTAACTCTAAGACATACACATAAGAAAGAGGATTATTTTTATCTTTGTCCAGCAACTAATGATTTGATGTGTGTAAACGTGTCATCTATAAAAGTTAGATTCTTCATCCATGCATTATAGTCTCATAGGCTCCATTCTCTCTTACACCCTTCTGGCAATGAGTTCAATAAACAGAAAGATTGAGTTTAATTGACGGAGTTTGTCTGGCCCTTACACGAGAAATGTGCGTCTGTATGTTTCTTGTGCTTCTCTCCAGGCATTAGCAGCCATACTAATAGCCCTGATTTATTCCTGTTGGTTTAATCTCTGAGTCTCCAGGCGAAGAGAGAGCATCTCACACGAATGAGTCACATCTGCTCTTTCCTCCCTGCTTTCGGCTGTGTATTTCTATGTGTGTACCCACAACAGATGTGTAGATGTGTAGTTAATTCAAGCCGTCTTGGTTCCGGAATTTTTCATTTTTTCAATAATGATATATAAAACCCCTATTGAAGAGTTTTACACCATAAACCAAACCCATGAGCAACAAGGTGAAACCGACACTGGGGTGTAGTTTTGAATGTCTTTACACAGACTGATGACATCATATGAAGCACAAAACATTAATCATCATCATCGGGGCTCAGGGCCGATCTGACAAAATAAGAAAATGACATTACTGTCATTACTGTAAAATGTATTGTATTTATTTATCCAGGTTTCTGACTGACTGGAACACAGTGCTTTTACCTGTATCACATAAATAATGTGTACAGCTAATTTTATTGTTGCATTTCTTTGATAAAAAATTATTAAAATTAAAAATATATATTTTTATATGACATTAATGTAACACAACAAATGACTTTATTCACAACTTATTCATCTTAGTTTCCTATATTTGTTAAACCACTGGAATTATCCTCACTGTCACCGTGACTACTGCTCCCATGACTACTGCTGCCATCACTAGGTAACCAGCAGCCCTGGTGGATGAAAATGGTAATAGGGCTTAGTTCTTTATCACTGCAAACAGAGATGGAAAACGGATGGATAGCGGTCCAGAATTTGTAGTTTTTGGGAAAGCACACACATTTTATTTCAATAGCAAATAATTTACGCCTTCTTGCTATTGATAAAGCATTGTGTTAGCAAGGTCACGGGTTCGATTCCCAATGTACGCACAAGCTGATTGAAAAATATAAAGGAAGAATAAGTCACTTTGGGAAAAATGTGTCAGCCAAAAGCATTAAATTAAATGCAAAATTAATAAATGAAAACAAGGTTAGAAAAGAGTCAACTGTTTCGGGAACTTCAAAACTATTGTTCAGAATGCATTCTCACCAAACTAAATACAAATTTTTAAAAGAATCCTTGCCTAACATCATAAGTGGCCTCAATAAATCAAATGTATGGAACATGTCCCTCTTTAAAACTGAAGTGGTTATAAATGGAGATAAGGGTTTATACAATTCCATTTGAACTTTCCATCTATTTTGAGCCTGCAGGTGTTTCTGTCATTACTTCAGAAAGAAACCAAAAGCCCCCTGAGCGGATGAGAGGATCAATGATGCACAGACAAAATAAAACTCATTTAAACCTGATTCAAGTCTAATGTACTTTAACATCTCCTATTATACATGATCTGAATCAGGAATGAGAAATGTGTTTATTGCTTCAACACATTTAAAAAGCCTCTGTCTATTGTACAAATGATATATATGAGATTTAAATTTCTAGATACTTGTGGTTGATCTTTTCTTGCAATTGACATCACAATAAATCTAATGATGCAAACAACAAACCAGAAAACAAACAAGAAATAAAGCAAAAGACTTATTTTTCCTGCTCTTTTAGGCCTTTAGAGTATATGAAACCATCATCAGTCAGGAAGGATACATTTCTTTAGACCTGCCGTCCCTCCAGACAGAAACATCTTGTATGATTATTGATTCAACATCAGCTGTCCACCCATTTTCAATCTGCTTTTCAAAGTGTCAAACAAGTTTGGAGAAATGGCCTGCATCGGGAAAAGGCCCTGAGAAGGGCACCAAACACAATACATAGAAACCGTCTTCTCACGTCTCTTATCGTCTTACAGGAAGAGTTCACAAAAAATTAAAACCTTGGAAAACATGGAAAACAAGACATAGGCTGGTTTACACGAACAGGTACAGTAGCGTCAGAGGAGATGTCGGTGTCTCTCACTCATCCGTGCTGCTAAATCGGCGACGAGCTGACATTTCTCTTCATTAGAGTCAGCGAGCGGGAACGAGAGGACCGGAGACATGCTTCATTACAGTTCTTCATTTAAAGGGGCCACGCCTGAACTGACACATTAGAGTCATCCGCACGGGGATGGCTGGCCCTACGATGAGGGGTGGAGGGGGCAGATTTGGGAAAGGTCGCGTGACACACCAATAGACCGATGCATTATCATTATACGCATGATCTCTCGCCCCCAAACTTGAAAATGGAAAAAACATTCACCTGGCCATTCATAGGTCGCAGTGGCAGTGTAGTGACTCAGGATTCATTCACATCACACGCAAGCGGACTGCTGTAGGCTTCTAAATGTGAGTCTGTGTAAATCCCTGCAGTGGAGAAATGTAATCTTACAGCTAATAGCGAACGGCCTCTCACCTCCACTCCCTGCACTTTCAGCTTCATGTGATCCTCCCGCGTGGTTTTGCCATCTTTCCTTTTCTTCCAGCAGTAGCCATCTTTCCTGTACTTCACCTTCTTCCTGTTGTAGAGTATCATAGACCCATTCTGCGGCCTGAGAGAAAGAGAGACAGAGAGAGAGTAAAAGGTTAGATAACATCTCCGTTTGTTTGTATGTATATTAAATCCTATGAGTACAAACAAAACCAAACAATAACAAAATGTTTGAAAATGTTGTAAACAGAATACATGAAGAAAACATTAAACGCAAACAAACACAATGAACTATTTTTTAAAACATAATGAAATAAATAGATAAACAAATGAAATGAACAAGGATTGTTTAATAAAAATGCATTTTTGAAATTTAAAACTAAATAAAAGTAAAGCTGAAACTAAAACTAAAACGTCAATCTATCAAAAAAAAGAGCTTAGTAAAAAGCTCTTTAAGAAATTCTGTTTATTTTTAATCTTGTAGATTTAGATATTACAACGAAATAAAAAAGTTCACAATGACTTTTAAAACTGTTATGGAGTAAAACACACGATCAGGATCCTTTCACACTAAGGTCTGTAAACTGGCACATCGCTTCCATTTCTGGTGGAAGCTTTTAAAGCCAGCTCTCAGTTTTTTGTCTTCATAGGGAATTCCTCTCTGCCCACTTCTTTGTTTGATACCGAAACCATCGGTCTTTAGGCTTGCTATAAATAAAATGTGAAATTGTGCGATAGACGTTCACAGGTTTCACTCTGCACTGGTTTTTCATACCTCACCATTACTGTTTCTTGTGCCAAAATAAAATGAGCAAAAGCACTAAGCCTTGCCAAAGCGTGCCATGCCAACTTCACAAGACGTGTGAGAAAAATATTTGTGCCTTTAATGATTTTATGAATTTAGTATTCATAAAAACCACCTACAAGCCCGCATTAAATCATATCATTTTTGTTGCTGGCATAAGTAAGATATTTTATATTGGGTTTACATTGCTAATTTTTAATTGTCATTGATTCATTGACTTTCATTTTACTGTAGAACACAAAATTAGATATTTTGAAAATGCAACTGAATGGGTCCCAGTTACAAACATTCTTTAAATTAAAATTATGATATATTATAATCCAGGTGGTGTAACAGAAAGAGAGAAAAAAATATAAAAAAGTAAAAATAGTAAAATAAAAATTCAATTCAAAAGCTTCATGAATGTCTTAACACAATGCGAATTTGGGATAAAAATGTTTGTTATTTTAAATTCTCCTGGATTTTGTAAGGTTGTTTTTAACATTACACCGTGAGTGGCCACACTTAAAATAAATCTTTTGCTCAGTGTGAGCATTTTGTATGGAACGCATGGGTGTAATGCTTAATATTTTAACAGGACTATTTATCTGCTGTGCGTCTGAGCTGCGAGCTCGGCTTCCTTTCCTCGGGACCTTTCGCTAAGCCATTTTCTTTTTTAATTGAAGGCAGTTTGTAGCAGGAAAAAATGAAACACTTTAGCAGGGGAGTGTGAGGTGAGCCCGGAGCACATTTCCCAAAAGCAGCCGGAACAAGAGCTCTTCCTCTCTCTCTCTCTCTCTCTCTCTCTCTCTCTCTCTCTCTCTCTCTCTCTCTCTCTCTCTCTCTCTCTCTCTCTCTCTCTCACACTCTCTCTCTCTCTCTCTCTCTCTCTCTCTCTCTCTCCCTCTCTCTCATTCTCTCCCTCTGTGTACTTAGGCGATCCAATTAATCTTATCAGAATTATACATATTTATACACGGAGAACAGGCCAAAAGAAACGTTAACCGTTCTGTTATCAGACTCGGATGACAGGACGCCTCTTTTGTTTCAGAGACTTAATGTACCAGACCAAAATGAAAATATGAGCAGGGCAAGAAATGTTCTTAAAGTGACTGTCAGAACACAACACTGTCTTCTTCAAAGGACGGGATGTATTTGATTAAACGTAGGCCGTGGATACGAGTGTGTGGTACGTGGACTTCAGCTGCGCTTTAGATATGTGTATAATGAATAATAAATGGATTTGTAATGCTTCATAATACATCAAATCTAGCAGTCGCACTCCAGCGCAGACATGTTTTAAAAGGACATTATAATGCAATCATGAAATAACTTGACGTGCCACCCTGATTCACCGCAGGTGCGCTTTTTCATATTCACAAATTACAATATGATATCAAAGGTTTATACATCTGCATGTACTCGGGGTTACGTGTTTGAATTTCCTCATAACAACTTGGGGAATGTGGAAAAGTTTTAGCTTTGATATTCTCTCCACACCACATGTTTCTAAATTATTCATTTTTTTCTCATTCATTTTACACGTAAATATAGCTTCTGTTCTGAGTGGTAAAACACAGATTTCAGTTTTAGCTTGTGTGAGAGGATGACACCACTCAAAAACACTCAGGACCTAATGCTTCAGTTGGGGTGCACCTATAAGATGTCCCCTGATCTTACAGATGTAAATGCAGACGATCATTTGGGGGCAGTCGTGGCCTGGTGGTTCGAGTGTTGGACTCGTGATCCCAAGGTCGCTGGTTTGAGAGTAGGTACCAGCGGGAATACCACGACTGAGGTGAGTCCCTTGAGCAAGGCACTACACCCATCCCCCCCCCCCACACACGTCACATCACTTCACGTCATTACAGTTTTTGCCATGACCTTCACCTTCAAATCGACATCTGCCAAATGTGTGTGCTATTAAGGAAGAACCAGTTTATTAAAGAAATTGCTGCATTCTCTTCCATTTTATAGACACAAAATGACATTTCTCAAAATATTTTTTTTCTGTACTCGACAGAATTTTTTTTTTTAAATGTTGCTTTCTGGCACCAATCACTTCCATTCCAATTTATCACTTCCATTTTATAGACAAAAAACTCTCAAGAACATTTCTCAAAATATCACTGAAAAAAGAACAACATAGAGGTTTTGATTGATGCGGCAAAGAAATGATGAAATGTCCGGAAAATGAAAATAAACTGTCTTCATATACCATTTTGTTATTTTTAATGTTTTGAACTGGCAAATTTGCCAGTGTAAATTAGAAATATTACAAAAAAACAATAACACTTTCATTTGTATCTTTTTTTGTTTTTTTCAACCTAACTTCTAATCTTGGTCTCCGAGGAATCTGATGACGTTTAATACACAAGCAACCCTACAGTCCCGTTGGCATCTAGCCACCTAAAACACCTCTATTCCATATGGCACAGGATCTGATCTGTTTATCCTTGCTGGAGTCCTGCTTCTCCTCCTGTTTCATATCTCCTCACCTTGCCTGTTGATTTAATAAACGATAACAGAGGTGGCAGGCGGATACAAATCACCCCCATGTATTCTCCCACCTGCCCAACCCTCAATGTCAGCCATCACGCTCATCAATCAATCACCTCATTACCATGGTGACAGGACAGCGGCCAGTGCCGTGAGAACGCATGTGGACGTGCACACGTGGTGCGGCCGCTCTGTTATTGGATGGTCTCTAATGTAATTGAAGATTTGATTGAGCCGGATTTGATTTGTGATGTCTGGGGGGAGTCCCGAGGGTCCTTCTATGGACGGAAGATAGATTTCATCAACGATCGGGAGATCTCTCTTAATCGAAACTCTTAACAACAGTGCAGTCACCTTATAAAGGTGTTCACAATGAGTTTTCCATTTGGGAGTAAAAGAGAATGTTGAGACATTATGTTTGGCAAAGTTGAAAGTTAAAGGGATAGTTAAACCAAAAATGAAAATCTGTCTTTATTTACACACCCTTTAGCCTTTTTAGACACTCGTGACTTTCTTTCTTTGACAGAACACAAATGAATATATTTTGAAGAATGTCGGGGACTGGCATTGACTCGCGTTGGTTTTGCATAGTATTCTGCATATAAATGTAGTGAAAGTCATGAAAGAATTTTTTGCTTTTATGTTGAACTGTCTATTACCAAGTCATCCGTCAAGATCTTGGTTTTATGAGCATAAATCGATACACCTTTTTCTCAACAGCATTCACATGCACACAAGTTCCGGTCACGACTTGTGTTTTTCAGCTGGATGGTGCTGATGGAGGTCAGGACAGTGATGGGTGGAGGGCTTCGTCTACGTCTGATCGCCTCCAAACAAGAAAACCCTAAAACATCCCCACACAGCTTATCGGAACAGTGGACCCCGAGGAGGGCATGAAAGGGTATAAATAAAGGCCCGACTGTCTTCACAAGCCCACAAGTTGATTAGAATTGGTCGTTTGTGTTTGTACGTCTAGCAGGGCCGGTGGGATAAGGAGGGGGTCGAGTCTGTGGCCTTATCTCCAAAAAGCAGAGAGCACCAGGCTGCCCGGGATCAATAAGGCAACCACAGGCGACAAGCACTAACCTTAAAATGCACAACGCCCCCAGACCGCGCCACCCCAGCGAGCATTTGGTCAGGGTGAGTTTTCCAAAGGGCATGGAAAGGCCACAGCATTCATGGCTGAATAATTGCATACGGGAGCTGACGCGTCAGACGAGCTTCCCGATCGGCTCATATTCAGGCTTTCCTCCGGGAGCCGGAGGTTATCAATGGTGGTGGCATTTGGAGCCTCCGTGCGAACAGTAATGGAAAGACCGAATCGAGTTTCCACCCTCCGGGAAAATCGCATTGAGGCTTCTGCATTGTGTAAACCAGATAAGCGTAAAAAGAGTAAAAGAGTTAACGGTAATGAAATTAATTCATTACCGCTTACATCACTGTTAGATGCTGGTATACTTTGCCCTAAGGTGCAGAGATACCTTCCTATAAAAAGAAGTTTCCCCTTGACATTAATGAGATTAAATAAACAGGAAATGGACAATTTTGTGTCATGAGATATTTTCATAAGGAATCTCAAAAATTTCCCAAACTGACCTTAGATTTGTCAAATCAACAATACAAATCAAGTTTATTATCTCAATATGAACTCAAATATTTCTAATTGAATTGACCAAAATCCAGATTATTTTACATTCACATTACAACTCCATACACCCAAAAAAATATTACTGTGCTTTTACGTGAAACAATTCACGCACTTAAAAAGATTTGAATTTTTTGGTAAATTTAGCAATTTCAGTAGATCTGATCATCTCAAATATTTAGAGTAATAAGAAAAACTATTTTTAATTTAAAATAACTAATTTGATTTTTAATCAATATTTTAATATTTTCCACTGAAACATTTATTTAATATTTTTTAACATTAAAGTTAAAATAAATGTTTATTATTGTTATAATTACAAAGCCAATTGGAACATTTTTTAAAGTGTCATTTGTTGTCATTTATATTTCTTAATTTATTATATTTCCTTAGTCTTTCTCAGCTTTGGGAGAAAAATCTGAGACTAAGATGATTCCTAAATTATGATCTCCTGAGATATGAAAGAGCAACTGGGAATTTTCTTCTTGGTTACATCATGGATCTCTATTAGCAAACAGTGTAAATATACTGAAATAGCAAAGTTTACACTGCGAAAATATAAGAAGTAATGAGCTTTGTATATGGGAACACACACAATCCTGCACAGAAACATGAGACACACACACATACATACACACACACACGTGTGCGGTCACCTCTGTGTTATCAGCTGTGGAAGAGCCGGTGTGGTGCGGTGGGTTTCTACAGCAGGTTAATGAAGTTATTTGTGGTACAGGACTTCTTTTGAATACATCAGCATGAAGGCTGTGTGCTATCTGTGTTTGTCAGGGGTCAGAGCTCGTCCCTGACTCCATTCACATCGTCTTTTACCTCCCCTCCTCACAACACACCCACAGGGAGTCAAATTAATTTTCGCCAGACTGCTGTGTGTTACAAAACGCCGGCGTGGGAAGTCTTTGAAACAGCAGATTTCTGATTGGCTGTTACCTTTCCTCACCGTGACCTTGTGTTGTGTGCTACGAGTGAAGCAAAAGGGATGCTGTCATAATCACTGCACTTATCTATATGACATGTTTCAAAGGTTCTACCAAATACTTACAGACCCACACAGAATCATATTTAATAGTGATTTAAATGCCTGATAAAGTAGAAGTTTAGCTTAAAATGATTTTTTTCATTTATTAAAACCTGCATGACTTTCTTTCTCCTGCAGAATGAAAAGAAATATATTTGGAAGAAAGTTGGTAAACAAACAGCACTGGCACACACTTCGATTGTTTGGATTTTAAAATCAATGTACGGTAATGCCAGTTACTGACATTCTTCCAAATATCTTATTTACAGGTTTGAATCGACAAGAGGAAAAAGAAAGGCAGAATTTTGAACTCAAAACAAGACATTTTGAGAAATGTATGAGTCAATTCTTGTCCATAAAATGAAAGTGAATGGGCGCCAGTTCTTCAAAATATTTATTTTATATATTCATATATATACATACACAATGCATATATACATATATTGTCTATTTGTCCATAAATGAGAAAACAGCCAAAACTTCCTTTAACCCCTGACCCTTTCTAAACCTTGCAACGCTTTTCATCGCTTCATTCTCATTCCCGTCTCATCTCCGTCTCACACCTCTGTAATTTCATATCAATCATTAAAAGGCTGTAGGAGAGCGATGCTCCGCCGGTGCGCCGGGCTATAAAAAGCATTCTACAGACGAGTGCATTGCCTTCCATTTCCATCTCTGTTGTAAATTGCCAATTTCTGGAGGCTTGACAACATTGTTCTCCCCACAAAGAGTGAGGTGAAGACAGCAGCTTATTAACCTAGACTCAGATGCACCCACTGTTCAGGTTAATAACCGCAAAGTGAAGCGTCCGGGACCCGTGGGGAGGGGACGCAAGCGTGCCGGGAGAGCGCCACTGACGATCGCGCAAAAGATATAGACAGAGAGCTGATTGCAGTAAGATTAGATTCATATTTTGACATGGTATGAGAAACGTTGGCTGTTATTTATTTCACAGACACTCTCTCCTTGGGGCTGTATCTTATTATAACATCTGTGTTGTGACATACGGCTTGTAATGTGGCCTCGGGCCATATGCACCCTGAACCTGCCTTGACATAACCTGTGTGAAAAAGACCTGCTGAAAATATGAACCCTGACTGGCCAAACACTGAGTCTGAAAAGAATAAAATCTCAAAAATTCTGTTTCTAAAGCACTTGTACTGTACGCTGCTCTTGTGTGATTCTTTATATACGTCCATGAAATGGAGTGAGGGCTGTGACAGAAAGGTGACTGACTTTAGCCTTTCTGCTGGCTCATACTGTTCCTGTCAATAAATCTGAAAGGATCAGCTCTCATTCAGCCATGAAGAGTCATGGTGAGCGCCACTGTTCCGTCACTGCAGCCTATTGACCCATACACCACACATGCACACGTACATGCACATGCACTCATACACACGATGGCGCTCATAAAAATTCATGAAAGAACAAAATACATGAAAGAAATAACATCACTTTAGTGTCTCATGATTCATGCAACCTATAGCTATCCGTAATACATTTCCGATTATGGTGTCTAAAAGAACTCATCATAAATATGTTCTTGCATGTGTAATGAAACATTTGTAAATAAACAAATATTATGGAAAAATATGTGAAACCGGAAACCAGATACCAGCGCTAAAATATGTACGTAAAGCACTATATTATGAATAACCAAACTTATTATAATCCAGTTATGAACAGTAATGATACATTTTGACAACCCTCATGCAAATACAAGTGTAACCGGCAAGGCGTTTTAATGAATAAAACATCCTCAGAATAACATTAAAAATGTACATCTGTTCAGCTGCAATGTGTGTAGTGTCCTGTATGTGGCAAGATAAAACTGACAGAATACAGATGATGCAGCTTACAAACTGTCTGGGCGATATCTCTGAGCATTTGTGAAACAAGACCACCAGATGAACAGCTGACAGAGATAAACACGAGATTTAAAGGGTGATGTGGTTCTAAGACAACATATCCTCATACAAAGCCTACATATCCAAAACCAAATGTCTGAAAACTGAAACATATTCCTCTCATAAGGAACACCGAACCGAAGCATCACTAGATCATATGAGACATATATCTATATCTCATTGAACATGACTTTGGTTTGTAAGATGGCAACAGTTCCACTTTCAAATGAAGAAGAGATGATTGCTTTCAATGTTTTAAATACAAGAAACCAAACCAGAGATAAATTCAAAGATAAAATATCTAAACATATATTAAACTTAAGACAAGACGAGAAAACAAAGCGCCTTCTCAAAAGAAACACTACGATTTTGTTTCAAGAGTAGCATAAGATAATTTTAATAATTTGACATTTGTGTCAGCTCTTTCAAACCACGGCCTGAGACCAGGGTGTGATTCATCCATTTATTCATTAAAGTGAATGGTTTATCCATCATTATTTATAATTATTAGATATTTTTTAAATGTATCACACATTGTGAACCTCATATTGAGGTACTGGCAAGACAAAAAAATACATTTTTCATAACTTCTGCTAAAAAGGAAGAAAACGACGAAATCACAGGTCAAGCTGGGTAACTTTAGCCACTAAACCGGGATTTATAGATACCCAAAGCTAAACCACACAGCAACACACTGAAGATGACTTAAGACACCTTTGCAACCCCTTAGCAACACCCTGGCAACCAACCACAATCAGATTCTGTTAGTTGGTTAGATTATCGAAATGAGCAAAAATTTCATGAAGTTGCCAGCACCCAAACTTTTTCCTTTAGGGTTTATCTAGATTTAACAGTGTTTGATGAGCACTTCATGAATACTTTAGTGATCTCTGTGGTAGGGCCGTTGAGAAAAGCTGACGCAGTGAGAAAACCTGAGCTACACCAATGAAAGAGCTACGTAGAAATGCACCATTTATCAGAGACAAGCAAGATAAATAGTACTCAGCTGTAGAAGAGAGAGAGAGAGAGAGAGAGAGAGAGAGAGAGAGAGAGAGATTCCTCTTTGTCCACTTGCTCATTTAGGAGTTGGGGGGGGCGATGACTTATAAATACTTCATCACTCGTGGGCTGGATCATCTACTCTTGCCTCATTCCAAACCCTCAGCACAAATACCAGTGGAGACATGAATATCAATGACCACAGCATCATCCCTGCAGTCACTTCTGGTTCACATGCTTTTGACCCCCATTTCCTGGTTCCATCACCGTGCCCTGCGGGATGCCACTTTAAGAGAGCTTTCCCTTCCAAAACCCCCCTCACAACTCATCTAACCATCTCTCATCCGCTTCAGATGGAGTGAACCAAACCAAGAATCTTTCCAAGACATACCAAGTATTGAGTATATATCAGACTGTCATTCACATGACCTTTGAACATCCAACACAAACTACATGATTATTTTTGGATTTAAAGTTCTGTTTCATCGTGGAGTAAGGCCTGTTTATAATGATACGTCCAACCCCAATAAACAAGTGAAAAAAAAACTTATTTTACATCGTAAACTGCATGAGTTATTGCATGGTCCCTTTAAATAAACCAATGATTTTTGGTTACCAACATTCTTCAGAAAATCTACTTTTGTGTTTTAAAGAAGAAAATTATACAGGTTTGACATGATACAAGGGGGAATTAATAATAATGACAGATATCATAATTGAGCCCAACAAACATATTTCCATCTTTATCATTGTGGTTACCCTTGCTAAAAAGAATTATACTTTAAGTTTACTTCAGTTAAGGATTACTTAAACATACAAAGTATATTTTAAGTTGATGTCAAGTAGTCTAAGTACTAATACTGTTTAAATATACTATTTTACAATTAATACAGCTTATTCATTTTAAAATTTCTTGCAACTAAAGTGGTCTACTTTTTTATTTACAGAATGTGCTTCCAAGTACACATTAAGTGTTACAGCAGGAAACATTAAGCACACAACTACTTACAACTACTTTTTTATTCTGTACTTCAACTATACATTAAGTGTACTTACATTGATAGTAGATCATGAAGAGCAGTTTTAGTTCTTAAAAGTACACTCTAAGTGTACTTTAGGTAAACTTCAATTTAAATACGTTTTATACTGTAGCTATGCTTATTATTTTTAGGGAAATACTATTAATATCATATTATACCTATAGTTTACAATTCGTTTACAATTCTAAAACACAAGTACAAGAATTCATATTTACACTTTTAAGGATATATATAGTGAGTAGAAGTATACTTAAAGTATATAATATTATTGAGGAATTATATCAATGCATATCAAATATAATAAATCAAGTATATTTCTAGGAAGTGAAAATACGATTCTTTCATTTCATAGTTTGAAAGAAGTGTACCAATAGCAAACTTTACTTTTGTAAGGGCTGGATTCTAATCTCTTAACTCTAGATCTATTTACAGTAATTATGGTTAAAAATATAAATAGTACTTGGTAAAATAGTAAATTGTGCCAACACAACAATGGTTTACGAAAAAAACAACATACTAACAACTTAACAAACAACATTGAAACCAAGTACAGAATGACCGGTATAGTCTAAGATGTATTATTCAACAATCTGGGATACAAGATCTATAAAATATCAGACTTAAAGTGTTTTGAGATGTAATAAATGAAGTATAAGAGCGTTTGCAGGTGGAAGATCCGTGTGGGGTCGCTCCGGCGGACAGTGAAGCCAAACCCACTGAATGTGTCATTGCGTTTCCAGCTGTCAGTGCCATGCAGCTGTGCGAAACACATCTCTGAACACAAGAGCCTCATTCACTTGAAGGCACTAAAGTCAAACTTTCTCTCTTTTTTTCTGTCTGCTCCTGTTTTATGAATGACTGTGTGTTTGTAACATAAAGCACCTGTTTTGTCCCGTGGTGTCAGATTTACGCCTGTCGTTAAGCCCGTGACACTTTCCGCCCGTGTCTGCCCGTCACGATGGCACGCCGCCCGTCTCATGGGGGGCGACACGCTATCACCATTACGCCTCATTAGAGAAGATGAGGCGGATGTTAATGAAAGCTTCAGCACATCTAGCTCTACAGAATCAGCCAGCTTTGTCCAAACAAACGGTGTGTGTTACAGAACTCTGCTTATTGCTAGGAATAATTTGTTTGTGAGTTCGGGACACCTGTTACCCACAATTCAAAGGCTATTTGTGTCTCCGGCGATAATAGGGAATCCCGTGGAGACATAAACGGATTCTGGAGTGTTTTTCTGCTGTCGGAAACCTGTCTGTGACAAACACCTGCTGAAGTCACACACACACACACACACACACACACACACACACACACACACACACACACACACACACACACACACACACACACACACACACACACACACACACACACACACACACACATTTGTTTTCTTAGAAGTGAGGACTTGTATCTGTAAATTTCGATAACTTCCTTACAAGGCCATATATATTACTGTTCTTTAACCATCACACAAATCTGTGGACATTTAGAGATTGAAAATACATGTTTGATTGTTTAAAACAGACATCTAAAACATTAGGCATATCTATTTACACATTCAACACATACAGACAACTAACACTAAATACAAACAATTACCCCTATTCGTACCTTAAAAAGAGACGATACGCACAATGTATATAAAACCTGCCAGACACACATGCTGTTCAATAAGAAGTTTGTCGCTGTCTAGCTTTGCTGTCTAACTTCTGCAATTACCCTTGAGAAAAATTTGTTTGTGTCATTTGTATCCCATGGGTATGTGTGTTTGTGTGTGTATTTGTTACACACAAGGAGTGAGAGGAGGAGTGAGAGTGTTTCAAATAAACTCATTAGCATGACTTGATGAGACTGAAGGAGATGTGAATAAAGAAGTGACCTGTGTGTGTGAACTGTAACAGTGAAATGTGGTTGTGCATGCAACTTGTTGGCTTAAAAGATAGTTTCAATGTCCTGTCAACACTGTCACGTTCAGAGAAACACACTTTAAACATACTAAATACTACTATTATGTCTGGACTTAAAGTAACATACTTTGCACTGAGTACACTCTTGAAATAAAGTTGCTTTATGATGTCATATAATAACTTTTGTGTCTAAAAGGTTTGATAAAGAACTTAGAAATAAGGAAATAATTGTATAAAGAACCTGTATGGAACCAAGAATTTTTCTTCAATGATATCACTGTGAAAAACGTTTTAAACACTTTTATATTTATATTTGTATGCTTTTCATATGTGTACAGCAAGTCAAGAGTATACAATTAATTGAATTATTAGGTACATCAAGAGTAGAAATGTAGATTACGTCACTACACTTCATTCTATAAAAAAGTTCACTGTTAGTGTAACATTAACACTTAAAGAATATCCGAAAGTATGCTTCTAAAAACACACAACATCTTTCATTAAAAAATCAATAATGTGAATGTAACAACATACATGTGCATATTTTTCCTAAGAATAAAAGTGCTGTGTTTGCAGCACACATCTGCCATCTTGTCTTTATCATTTAAAATCACTGCCATCCTACAACATTTCAAATAATACATTGAAAACAACCATTGACGACCTAACATTAAATGTGCCACGAGATGATATGAAATGTTCACCACATACCCATACTCATACTCATACTCATACTCTCTCTCTCTCTCTCTCTCTCTCTCTCTCTCTCTCTCTCTCTCTCTCTCTCTCTCTCTCTCTCTCTCTCTCTCTCTCTCTCTCTCTCTCTCTCTCTCTCTCTCTCTCTCTCTCTCTCTCTCTCTCTGCATGTGTTTACGCTCTCTGCATGTGTGGCGTTGCACATGTCTACTGCTGCTGGAATATGTTTGAGTCGTATGATTGAGTATCATAAAGCCGAGCGACGGGGGTGTCATATATTATTAGGCACCAGACCCAGAAGCACCCTGGGCGTCTCTCTGTTCAACCATGATGAGAACACATGAGGATGTCTGTAATACAGATATGTCTTTACATGTGGAGGGTAAGAAGAATATTGTGTGCCCTTTATCTTCTGTTTCCTTCTAAATTCTGATGATTCCTTAATAAAAAAAAACTCCCCGGAAACAGGAATTCTGTGACCATTAATTAACCCCCCCTCCAGTACACAGAAGAAGATATTTTGAAGAATGTTGGTAACTGGCACCCATTCTAAACCTTATCTTAACAAAACGTATGTAACATCTCAACTCCAACCCATCTTTTTCACATAAGGATCAAAAGAGGTCAGGAGAGAAGAACTTTTCTGCAAACTTTCTTTTCTGCCTTGAACTGAAACTGGAGGCAAAGGCGATTCAACCCCACCCACCCCCCCCCCCCCTCTTCTATTCACATTTCTATTCCACCTGTGTGAGGTCTTGCAGATAGAGTCACAGAAGCAGAAATCATTGTAATTACTCTTTAATTTATTGACTAATGGCCACAGCCTCCCCTGACAGCAGCAATTGTTCTAATGTCCTGGCCACCTAGACACCTCTCAGGTCCTCTCCAGGCAGCGTAACTAAAATAATTTATCATTACAAGCACATTAAATTGAAACATATAGACCATAACTGCAGTAATTTATATTATTTTGTCTGTGTGATTTTTGTTCTCCGCTTCGAACAAAGTGGACGATTTTCCTCACGGGTAGAGCCGGACGTGTCCTGATGCTTCTGGGGTCACCGTGATTGATTTGGATGAATGCAGAAGTACAAATTACACAATTAGGATGTTTAAATGCTACAGAAACTCCAAAATGTGAAGGACTTTGTTGCATTTTTTACAATATGTAAATGTCAAAAGAAAAGCATTTTTCAGCATTATTTTTGATGTACATTTTTTTAATCTGAAATAAGTGAAGTTCTTAATGTAAATGTCTCAGCATTACATTACAATTACATTAACGTGTTCTTACATCCACTTGCGCATGAAATTGAAGAACATGTATAAGAATGTGCATCAGGAAATTTCATGAGAAATAAATGAAATCTATTGTCTTTTTCAGTTTCAAAACGTCCACGTTACACTTCACCACAACCTCAATCTCTATTCCTCAAAGACATCATCTATAGGTTAATCATTCAGAACAGATGCATATGACGTCTCTTATCCCACTGTGAGCTTATGGAAATTAAAAGCCGCCATGGCGATAACAGCCTGCTGTGTTTGAAGACACGCATTCTGTTCACATTGTAAATCAAGGACAGCAGACAACGGAGTTCATTCAGGCACAAGACAAACACTTCCCACCCTCTCTGCTCATCTCACTTTTCTCACTCAGCTTCTGTCTTTTCTCCTCTTTTTTGCTTCCCTGCCCTCTGTTTTGTGGAGTGGATCGATAGAGCGATGCAGACGTTGGCGCTGAGGACATCAGAAGTGGCTCGTCCCCAGAGAGGAACAATAAGGACGGCTCATCCCCCATCCCAACCGCACCACCGGCCTCCGAGCGTTTGCAAGATTTACCAATGCATCTCGGAAAGCAGCCAAACGACTTCGATCCGAGCATGTACGTGAGTGGGCGTGCGTTTGGCTCGGAAACAGGGAGATGCACCGATACCAACACCAAAGATGCAGGGAGATCTTTGTACACAATAAATCGTTGATTGTGACACACGCTGCTGTCCTAAAAACATATTGTGACATTATACAGTCAATGGGTGGTTTGAAAAGCATTTTCAAGCTAAATAAAGTTTAACATAGCCTCTATTGCAGCTACGAGACGAGAGAGAGGGATGGAGAAAGAGAAATGGCTGAAGTTTAGACAAGAAAAAGATACAGATCAGACACAGAGAAATGAAGAAGTTTGGCAAGATGCTCTAATCCAGGAAATCAAACTGAAGGTTGGCATCAGGAACAGAATCTGAGAAATGACCAAAGGGTCAAAGTTGATTTCCTCCAACTCAGCTGAAAGAACTCCTGCTCTGGTGTAATGCTTGCTGCTCACTGCAGGGGACGCACAAACACTGACTGTCTGTAACAGCTTTCACTTTATCATGCATATCACAAATAAATATACATTTCAAGCCTCCAAATAGTGTTTGTGCAATTAAAAACACTTCACCTATAAAACTGCAATTATTTTTAGAGTTTTTCCCTTCAGCGCACTCAGGAAGAATGCTAAGCAAACCTTTTAAAGTATGATTTATTACAGAAATCCAAATTGTTTATTGCCTTTTCTTCTTACATTTTTTCCACTTTTTTACTAAGAACCACAATACCAAACAGATGAGATTAGAGGCACATCACCACAAAGATCAACAACACAACCTAGACCCCTGATGAAAACCAGACCATAATTTAACCTAAGAGCAGCATGTTTACACGAGGCCTGTTCACAGTCCTATTATTGATTGTCAAGTGCCACTTACCGTCATCATTAGGTCTACTTTTCTTTACTTTTGAGCTCAACTGCCACATGTAAAGTCAGAAAGCAGTTTGTTTTGTGCTGTACAGCAGGGCAGGCAGTTACGAGCTGGACTTAAAACAGACTTTTCTTATCTATTACACAGACTTCAGAAAACAAGTATTTTATACAATTCTGCCTATTTATATTCTGGGTTTTTTCTTGCAAACAACAGAACGATGCATCACCATGAATCACAGGAGAAGAAGTTCAGTATCTTTAGAGTCTAAAATTCCATTTTCATTATTTCTTTACCATTTGCATTAATTCACATTGGATCTAGGGACTTCAGCTATTTGTAAACATTACATATTACATATTACACATGTTAATAGGAGTTTAGCCAAAGAGAGTCAACTGGAGTTTAACATATGTCAAATGGTTTTAGACATTTCTGAATATAAGTTGAAATCTTCTGTAGGGTTTTAGCAAAAAAGCCTAAAATAAAGTTCTTTTACTTACTTCAGCACCAACTTTCTAACCTCTTTTCTCTTACTTTTCATTTTTACTCAAAATGGGTTCTGGAGTAAAAGTAATTAAGCCCTAGAAATGTAATTTCCTTAAAGAGAGAGTTTGAACTAAATTAGTAGGAACATTGACAATGAAATTATATTCTTCAAAATATCTCATTTTTTGTTTAATCAAAACCATCTGAAGTAATTGTTCTCACTATGATAGTAAATGGGGCCCATAATTGTCAGAATATCTTTCTCTGTGTTCTTCAAATAATAGACCTTTTAAAATGTTGGAAAAAACTCAAAGATGAGTAAATTGTGAGTGAAATTTGTTTTTGGGGTGAACTATCCCTTTTTAAGTATTAATGGTTACAATAAAAAAAAAATATTAATAATTTATAAATTTATACTAAAAAAATCAAGCTTTCAAAATGAAGTCTATGATTCTAAAGTTAAAATGAATAAGTAAAAACATATTTGTTTTTTATTGATTAACAGTGTCTTATTAATAAAATATTGAATAAAATTTAAATTTTAAAATCTAGTGAAATGTTGAAGTTACAATATCAAAAGTACATCCTAAAAATAAATACTTTGTAAAACTTGATTAAAACCAAAATTGTACAAAAAATATAAATAAAAGATTGTTCAAGTCAGTTATGGAATGTTTATAATCTTACTTATAACTAGATCAAACTCTGGCATACATAGTTTCCTATAAACTTCTTTCAAAAATGTTTTCTAAAATCAAAACTGTCGACCATTTATGTATCTTCAAACTACATTCTTCTTTCTCTTGAGTCTCTCTCTGCTGGCTTCACCTTCACCTTCCCTTTTCCCTTCTCCTTTCCTCTGGTCGTGTCAGTCATGATATCTGTTCTGGAGAGATCTGTGTGTGACTGCAGAAGCAGCAGGTGAAGTGTGTGTGTACCTGTGTGTAAGTGCACAGCTGTGCACATGTGGAACACTATCTTCTTGTCAAACATCATTAACACTTCCTGACTACAGCGCTCTTCTCTTTTGCTCATTTCCTCTGGTATCTGAAGTAGAACGCCAGGCTGGTGTCTCTGGGGTGGCAGGAGAAGGCGATGAACACAGCCCAAGACGACAAGTCTGGAGCTACTTGGCCTCAATGCATCGTGGGAACAGGAGACCGCAGCTGTGAGCGCAGTCACGGTCGCTGTCATGAGGAGAGGACGGGGGTCCCAGTGTGGGGTCGCCCACAGCCGTGCATGTGCTGAGACAGCAGACGGAGACAGAAGCCATATGATCCTGTCAAACCTGGAAAACGCTCTGGTTTTCTAGGAAACTCTGGAATCCTCTTGTCATTTCAAATCTGTATTTGTTATACTTTCTGAAGAACACAAATAAGATACTTTGAAGAATGTTGAAAATATCATTGACACCCCCGAAAACTGAGATATTTCTCAACATATGTTATTTTTAGTTGCTTAGAATAAAAAGTCATTTCAAACTTGTAAGAGTTTCTTATACTGCAAAACACAATTATGTATAAAATATCATTGACACCATCAAAAATATCCATTGCTCAAAATATCCTCTTTTGTGTTATCCAGAAGAAAAGTAAAATTTTTATGAGATTCACCACAAATCTTTGGCACATTCCACAAACTAAGATTTTTTGGGATGTGAACTGTCTCCTTAAACCTCCACAATGCCCTTCTCTCCTCAATGGGAGCAGCAGTCTAATCGTTTTCTCTCTCCGCCTCGCAACCGTTCTCGCCAAGGGCAGTTTGTGCTGTCGGAGCGGTCAGCACCTTTAAAACACACCGGAGCCGATATGATTCATTTCTCTCCCCAGGGCTTCATGGAGCTGCGCTTGGCTTTTCCATGATCACGGAGGAGGGGGGGGAGGCTGAGCGCTGACCGATTGTCGCCTCCACCAATAGGAGAGTGGGGCCTACTACAGACGTCGCCATCATCTCCCCTTCACCCAAGACTCTGACTAACGCTCCAACCAAAGCCGGGGTAGAGGAGAGAGATTATGAGGAAGATGTGATCAAAGCATGCAGGGAGCTCTCAGCGGCAGACTGGGTAAAAGCCGATTTACCTGTTTATTTGTTTACTCTGATCCCTGCTGGAGATTTAATGTGCTCCGGAGTTTAAATCTGAGGAGGAAGGATAATGGGGCGTCGGCTGGTGCGGGCGGATACGTGCACGGGTTTATAGAGAAGAGACGGAAAGAGATGCAGACGAGAGTAGAAGCTTAGTGGAGATAACCAAACTCACAGTGGGCTCGCAACGCGACCAAGACGCGCTCAAAGCATTACACCGTGGTCTGCATGTGTAGCTTGGTATACACAGAGGATATTGTCCACAAATTCAGAGGATGGATGTGATGTACAAATTTGGACGCTTAAAGTGCAACATACAAAATCTCAGAAAAACCATGGATGTGTTGTAAGATATACTGTAAGCTGGAGAAATCAACCGGTAACAGTTTTCACAGAACATTACTGAGCTGCCCCCTACTCAAGTTGACTCTAATCGGTTAAACTCAAGACCACTGTCAGCGTTTAAAACTGAAGTTGACTCTCACAGGCTGAAACTCAAGTTCATTCCCATTGGCATAAACTCAAGTTGACTCTCATTGGTTAAACTCAAGATGACTGTCATCGGTTAAAACTAAAGTTGACTCTTAAATACTTGAAACCCAAGTTGATTCTTGATGGGCCAACTCAAGTTGACTCTGATTGGTTGAAACTTAAGTAACTTCTCCTTGCTGAAGACATAGCAAAATAATTTTTACTCTCAGGAAAACAAAGTAAAACTAAAGTTAATACAGTGAATTCCAAGTTAAAAACAATTGTAGGTTAGGGTTAGTAACCAAGTAGAAGTCTCACTGCAAGTGGTTCTGTCTTACAAGACTGCCTTTAACCATTGAAACCCAACAGTTTAGACCCAATGGTTGGGTTTGTCCATATTGTACTGAACAACTGTATGTTGTAGCAACACCAGTGTGTTCATGACCGTTCATGTCTGATCCGCTTTATCTGATCAATGCGGTTCTGTCATCTCTATACTGTCCTGTCTGAATTCAAGTATAAAAGCTCCTAAAAATATGAACAAAAACACTCAGAAGCTTACATGACATCTTCCACCATCTCACAAACCCTCAATGATCAAGGAAACAAATTCACATGTTTAATATATGTACATCATCCTCTTTCTAATAGCTTTAGATATTTAGTTCTAGCAATAACTCTTCATTAGCTTCATGGGTAGAAATAAAACAAGTCACCCGTCCGTCCATCCAGCAGTTTCACAGGTTTTAGAGAACATAGGGAATTCTGCACAGGGTCGACTCTTATCAGAGAAGCTGTAAGTCACACTGAGGGAAAATGAGGAGAGATCTGCCAATTCTACCATCAGGTTTATTTCAGGGAGAGAGACGTGCTACAAAGAGATCATGGAAGACATGAGATCTAGATGAATTCATAGAAACCCTGTTGTGTTTAAAGGGAAAAGGACGGACGTTAATTCCCAGAAACCATCAAGTTCATTCTCATTTCACATCTGCTTATTCAGTTTCAGTTGTTTGAACTAAGTCTTTTATTTGTTACTAAATATACACTGGATCAGAAAAAACAATCATCTTAAAACCAAAACCACATCAATTAATATGTGGGAAAGGTTTTTTTTTAGAGACAGTTAACTCTAGATTAAAAAATTGACTATAATTCTATTTATTTGGGGCATATTTTATAGATTAAATAGTTATTCTGTTTTTTGTACTAAAACATATTTTCTGAAAAGTTTCTTCACTACAATGCGACATTGTACAACTCAAAGTGCATAAGGATCAGTAAGAATTTTTCCTTTGTGTGAACTGTTCCTTTAAATGTGTCTGACTGGAAAAAAAATGGAAAGACTGGAGAGATACAAGAGAGAGGAAAAAAGATGGAAGTGCTTTTCTAATGGGCTGGCCGACCTCGTCTCTTATGAGTGTGTGTGTTTGATTTACTTTGTCAGCAGACACTGTGGCACTAGATGGTTTACTGATCCACAATGTTCTCTTGGCTTTTCTCTCCATCTCCTCCACTCTCTCTCGGAACATGGAGGCGAATGTAATCACAAAAATGTGTTTGATTAAATGGAGCGGATGCCCATGACAGTCGAGTCTGGAGACGGGCGGAGGCAGACGAAGGGATGTAACCTCCACCAGAGCAGGAAGAACTGCAGACTAGGGAAATCACTCTTCTCGTTTAGAAAGCGCCAGATTCTCTATGTGGTTTTTCCCACTGGAACGCATCACAACAATCTCTCACGGAGCCCCGCCCACTTCACTCGCCTCCCCGCGGCTGTGCCCGCATCATCGCAGGAATTCTCTCTAGCAGCGTGATGCGCAGAAATCGCAGGCTGTCACCAAAGACTCATAAAGTGCCTCATCAAACGAGGTCAGCAATTAATTACCTTAAATTAAAAAGCCCCTATGCATGGGGATGGAAAAGACCCCTGCGCCTGCCGACAGCTCCATCTGAGACCCAACGGCAGGCCGAGGTAGGCCTGATTGAAGGAGATGGCAAGAACTGATTAATGAAACATGGCCGCTGCCTACTGAGAGAGAACGCTCTGATCTTGTCGACAAAATGCAAAGAACTGAAATGCTAACGGCAACACTGACACCAGACCGACTCAAATGATTCACAAGATCTCTTTCAAGTGAATATGAAAAGACACTTGTAGCACAAAATATTGCCAGTTATATATGTACAGTATGTATCATGTCTGATGTGCACAAGACCAACCAGCGTTTGAGAGGTTTTTAAAACACTACATAATCTTTTGCACCCACACAACATGCGAGATCCCTTAGATCCATGTCACTAGGTACCCTGTCAGTTCATAGATCTTAACTTTAACACTGTGGTGATCATGCCTTTGCCTTAAAAAAATTGGAATAACCTCCCAGTTGTCATCTGATCAGCTTCTGTGTTTATAAAATGCTGCTTGATCTCAACTTCATGAGCAACATCAAAATACCTAAAATGTGTTTCTTCTATTTATTCTCTTAATGTTTTAGTAATCATAATATTGATTGTATTTTAACTTCAGTAATTGTAATAATTATTTATGTAATTGTTGTTTTGTTTTGGAATTTTAAGCACTTTGGTCAACTTCAAGGTGTCGTAAAATGGGCTATACAAATTAAACTAAGCTGATCCAAAATTAAACTAAGGACTGAGCTTTAATAATAATTAGAATTTCACGCATTGAAATTTAATTTCAATCTTTGCCTAACTTAGTCAATACTTAACATATCAAAGTTATATTTTTACAGATGATCATGTAGCAGATTGAAGAGAACCGGAATTTATTAACTGTCTTCAGACTTTCACAGACGAGGTCCCTTTTTTGCTTTACAAACTTGGTTGTTTTAACCCATTGTTAAATTGGACAAATATTAAACAAACCTAGACAATTGTAAAAAACTTAACATATAAATGATCCAACCACTTGTTGAAAAAACCCATCATCTTAGAAGCGTTTGTTTCCGTGGAACTGATTAGCAAAAAACATATACACTTCTTCCCAAATTGTTGTGTCTTCTGTTTGACAATTGATGCATTAATGTTTAAAAAACTACTAAAAAAATCAAACATACTACACTACATACTACACTGTTACAGCGAGATTGTAATTGTAATTTCCACACATGAGCGCAGATGTGTGATAGTGTCTAATTGAATCAGTCTAGAGATGCTGTCTGTGTAGTTTGCTGGTGTTCAGCACCATGGACAGCAACACAGAAACCCTGGAGACCAGCTGCACATGCTCTACTCTTAGATAAACAAAGAGCAAAACAACCAAACAAGGACATCATAATGTTCTTGAATTTTGGATTCTCATACTAATTTTGATACATTTATACCTCTTTCCACCGGTCTAATCCACAGACTGCAAGCAGTCATATATTGACCTCATATGATCACAGACACAGCTGGAGAAATCAGTTTCATGTTATCTGAGTCTTTGAGGTTAGAAAGTTGTTGTAGATGTAATGATGTAAGTAAACATGATAAATTTATGAACACATTTCTGTTCATAGATAGAAATTAAGCTACTTAAGGAAATGAACAATTTAAATGTTTCTCCAGAAATAAACTGAACTTTATTTAAAGCACTAATTTAAAAAGATACAATTCTATATAGCAACAAAAATAATAATAATAATAATAATAACAAATTATAATAAAATGTTGGCAGAATTTAAAAAATCTACAAAAATGAACATAAATATGAAAAATCAAACAATTATTAAAAATATAATTGCAAAACTAAACTCAAAAAATAACTGTGAATGCATGTCAAGAGACTGTGAAGTCTTCATATAATTTAAAAATATCTATACAGTCAATATACACTACACACAAAATAGCAAATGTTTGCTTTACTTTTGAGTCAACTCTTCCAGTTGAGCAGACGAAAACCTTTAAGTCTCAATATTCAAGACTACCTGCCCATAGACATACAAAAAGTTCAGGAAATGTTACTCGGTCCAGAGAGGCACAAAGGCTGAAAAAACACAATTCATCAACTATAATAAATACAAACATCAATGATAAATCTCTCACAAGTCCATAATAATAGGATTAATTTAGCAGCGGGTCGATAACTGACATCAATATCACGGTTTGAGGGTTAAACTTTTATGACACGACGGCAATTATTGAAAATTCTACGGGGTCTATAAATGTTGCTGCAAATTTCCCTCTGACCTTGAATCAGATGCCCGAGTCCTAATATATTCATTACTGTTCAGTCTAGCATGACATTATTTTCACACTTAAGCAGTTTTACTCCTAATGTTTGCCAGCATAATTTGTGAGTGGCACATTATGAGATGTCTGTGTCTTTGAGGATCTTAAGAGCTCAGCATTGGCCTGATATAAATGTTTGTATGTTTTATTGTGTTAAAACAATAAGTCAGGCCGCGTGGCACGATTACGCCGAGCGTTCTGTTAAAGGTGTCTGCTGCCAAGATTGTTAATTAAATCTCGGTTAAGCCTTGATTCGAGGGTCATTCTAGAAACTTCATTAGGAGTTATGAATATTAATTTTCCAATTTATAACGTCATTCAACAAGCCTTTCACTCTTTAAACACAAACGAGGAAAAAATATGCAGCATAATAATAAATCAATTAACCATTGATTTAGATGAATTAATGCAATAATAAAGAATTAATGCAAGTAAAACTCTCCATCATTTCTTATGGAGAACATCAGCTGAACACGTATTTGTTAAGGCCACACGCACACTTTCATAAGCTTTCGATTCGCCGGGACAATGGCAGCGGGTTGCTGAGACATCTTTGGCTGTTCTGAAAGTTTATTACATTTTTGTCTTTATTTTTCTCAGCGCACCGTGGTCATTTTAGGACCGTACACACTCTTGAGTTATAAACCCTAAAGTTCCCCTCCCCTAGAACACCGTATACCTGCTATCTCAAGCTCATTACCTTCAAGTAGCATCTTTGAGTCTATTTGAAAAAAAAAAAAATGTGAAGGTCAAGGCACACACTGTAGTGAAGTGAAGTGACGTGACGTATTACCAAGTATGGTGTTCCATACTTGGAATTTGTGCTCTGCATTTAACCCATCCAGTAAGTGAACACACACACACTGTGAACACACACCCGGAGCAGTGGGCAGCCATGCCGCGGCGCCCGGGGAGCAGTGGGGGGGACGGTGCCTTGCTCAAGGGACTCACCTCAGTCGTGGTATTCCCGCTGGTTCGGAGTCTCGAACCAGCAACCTTCGGATCACAAGTCTAAGACTCGAACCACCAGGCCACGACTGCCCCCAAATTACTGCCCCCAATTACTATTAGATGGTAATTACTTTGGAACTTTAACGTTTCTTTTGGACAAACTTTTGAGTCTGGAAGAACCAGTGAAAACAGACTACAGATGGCACTATTGCAGGCACAACTGTTCAGCTCAAACAGAGGTGGCTGTCTATTCTGTGAGTGATGATATGGAATTAAATAAAGTCTGAACATTTGGCGAATCTAAAAATTGTCCAAAATAACTTTGAATACTTTCAAACACAGAGAGCACTACAGCACTCTTTAAATAAAACGTATAGTAGTGTTAAATAGATATTAAAAATATGTGTAAAATAAGGTTATATCATCTTTGGAATTTCCTGAGTTAAATTTTTGACTGAGGTTTGTGATAAATTTATTTAGTCATTTACTCTCCCACTTATCATTACAAACCTGTAGGACTTTCTTTCTTCTGCAAACATAAAAGAAGATATTTTAAAGAACGGCATTGAATTCGTACAATAGAATTTAAATTATAATTTATCTTATGTTTAGCAAATGAGAGTGATCCCTTTTTGAAAAGACAAGAGAGGGAAAGAAATGACAATTTTGGAGGAATTTATTACTTTAAGGATTTATTAATTGTATTAAAAACTAAAAAAAAATTTGAGACTTGTCCTAACTCTGAATTTTACGAATTTTACTCAAAGGGGTATAGCAAACAGAGAACAGAATTGGTTTTCCATTTAACCACAGTGTTGTCTGTAAAAACATGAATTTCTTTCAAGATGGCATGTTTTATGTTGGTACATATCAGTAAACTAAAGACTGGATGAAGGACACATTCAGGACTGTGCTGTTTGCTTGTGTTAGTATATGGTGATTTGGTTTTGTTTATTCATAAGCTCAAATCAGACAGAATCAGGTCACCCTGCAGTCAAATCACCATCAAACATTGTTAAATATAAATGCATGTCAACGTAGCGGCCAAACCCACCACTTAAAAGCGGTAACACGCTGTTCTGTGGGTCACAAAGCAGTGAAATCTCCACTGTACCACCGGTCACATCCTCTCAGACCACACAAACACACGGCCATATCATCCATCACATCATATCTTCCTCGCTGGGTTTTTTTTCTTTTCTAATTCTGTCAGATTTCTTCCTCTGCTCTTCTCTTATGGTTGAGCGCGTCCTACACGCCATCTCTGTCATTCATCATCGCTCGCTGCTCTCCTCTGGCTTCTGTCTGTTTCTCTCTCTCTATTTCATATTGACATGTTGCCACTTTTCAGACCCCTTCTGCTTCATCTTGCTCAACTACCTTTCAGACCGATCGCTTCACTCGGGCTCTCTACACACACACACATTTGGCTAAACCTGTACACATGCACACACGCACACACACAAACACACACACTCAGACTCACAGAAAATACATATTTTTATAACATTAGACACAAACATAATCACAGAAAATCTCACATCCACATGTGAACGCATTCAACAACACACACACAGACACACACAAAGAAAATTTTACATCCACATGTGTACTCATACAACAACACACAACCACATGCACACACACACGTGCATTTGAAGACACCTGTAGACATTCTCACATCCACACAAACATGTGCAAGCAAACACATCCAGACACAAAATAGAAATGCAAGAAAAAAACAGCAACACAAAACTTATGCAATGCACACAATGCAATGCATACACCCCATGCAGTACTGAAGATCATAGGGGCGGAACCAAGATGACAGGGTTTTAATTCAAAGCAGACATAGAGAAGCTAACATTCAAACACAAATCATTGTGCCCAAAATTTTGTGCATATACAAATACATGCAACAAAAAACAAACACAGTGCAGACACAAAAATGGATCTGCAGACCCACTTGGATCCTTTCACACAAACTTGCACACAGTTTTCATTGCCTTCTGTTATTAATAAATCATTTTTGTGAATATTTATTAATTTCTCTCTTTTGTTCACTGGGGGCGTTGGCGAATCCTCACTTTGTATGTGAAAGCCTTGTAAATTTCCTTCTAGAGACATTTAGAGAAGAACCCCATGCCCCACACACAAACACACACACGCACACACACAATGTCTTTCTTGTAGCACTAATAAGCTCACAGTGTCTTGCCAGAGTGCATTAGTCCAGAGCAGAGAGTCTGTCTGCCGCTACAGCACGCCAACACACGCAACAGTGATGGGAAGAGCCAGAGAAGCTGATGTACCGTCTGAGAGACGAGCCATCGCTCAATTCATTATGGCATACCACCACCCCATCTACAACAGCCACTTCCTACACCTCTGACTGCCCCTCCCACTGTCTCTCTCTCACACACACACACACACACACACACACACACACACACACACACACACACACACACACACACACACACACACACACACACACACACACACACACACACACACACACACACACACACACACACACACACACACACACACACACACACACACACACACACACACACACACACACAACAGTGAGATGGTTACTTTTTGCTGTGTGAAAGCTCTTGTTTATTTCCTGGAGGAATAGACCACTATGTTCAATGAAACCTTAAAACCTCTCTGTTGTTATTTTGGTGTTTTAATAAAAGGCGCGTCTGGCCAACTGCTCATTCGGGATTATGGCAGCGCCCTCAAACAAGAGGTGGGCATCAAAGAGAAACTGATATGTGTGAGAGAGAGAGAGAGCGCACTGACAGTCTGTCTTTGTTTAGCCGTGAGAAAAACAGGACAATATCAATATTATTTCATTACACAGCGTGTCAAAACATATCTTCAGATCAAACTTCTAACATTTGTTTTAGTACATCAAAAGTGTCTTGACGTCTATCGCCAACAATTCCCGTCAATCATTGCACACTGTTTCTAGTATTTTAGCTCTTATTTTATACAAATAGCAGCCTGATGACTTGAAATGATGAATTAAAAATATTTAGAAGTTTTTAGTTTATTAGAGATTTAAACTATTGCAGATTACATGAGCAATGTCTTGACTGTTTACAGAAAATTTTATTAAAATTTATACATAACTACTGCATATACATTACACTTATACCACATCATATAATACTATTGATAATTCTACCATTAAAATAATCTCCATAACTCGACAATACAATTGATAGGCATTTCCACACTCATGATAAAACTAAAGAAATATATTTAATCATTTGAAATAAAAATGTGTAAAAAAAATTACAATTGACCATTATACTGCTCACACCCTGTTATGGGAAATCAAAATTAATTATTATATTGGGACCCTTCTGCAATTTACTTCACAAGTAAATCAAATTATTTAATATTAATAAAAAATTGTTTCAATTTGATTGATTTAATATTGTCAATTTATCAATTGTATGTAAATTTCTTGATTTATAATAACATACTATGATTAAAGTATAAAAAACATATTTATAAAAATATGTATAATTTAATATATTTATATATTAAACAGTATATATACATATATATATATATATATTAAGATCACAAAACACCGGAATAAATTAAGATTAATTATTAAGATTACGGAATAAAACCAGATTAAAACAAAGTATATTCCATCTCTCCTTTCTGACTGAAATTCGCATTATAAAACATGCAGACTAACAATAACAGTGTGTATGTACTGTTAGATCTCAGTCAAACTAAACAACAATTAACTTGACTTTTATGTTTGTCAACCCTGAAGACGGACGGCTATGGATGATTAATCTCTTTAATTGGTCAATCATGTCCTTTAAAGAACACCCAGAGACATTTCTCAAAAACAGCTTCATTCAGCATCAGTTTATATTCCCGTTCTGTTTAAAATTCACAACTGTACCGACAGGTCTTCGCGGTTCACTGGCCTACAAAGTCTTCAGTGGGAATCATGGTCTCCAGAAGCGCTCGGACACCTTCTCCTTCTCGTCCTCTCCGTTTCCTTCTATTTATTATCAATTTGCTTCTCGCTCTACCCTCCACTGGTTTAGTTTCAAAGAGCCCTGGGTGCATTTGCACATGAATGAGCGTTCGGTGTTTAATTACGACCTGAAACGCTCTCTCCTTGCCGAAAAGACGAGAGAGACACACGACACAAAGCAGATCAGGCAAATTAAACTTCGACAAAACGGTCGGGCGTGCATTGGTATTCCTTGGCCGTCATTGTTTTGATGGAAAAGGGCTTTTTATGTGCTTCGCTTCAAAAGAGACAAAAACCGGAGGCGTCTGAGAGCACTGAAGACCGCAGGGCCAACTGGAGACGAGATAACGTCACAGAGAGACAGAGATGTGCAAACTGGTTTTCAACATGTGTGTATCTGCTAAATCTACAGCTAAAGAGAAATAAGAATACAGTATATTTTTCATGTAGTTAGAGTATCACTGAATGTTCAGTGTTTAGCTCAGACTTGTGTAGATACATCTTTTGATCAAAAGAAAAAATATTCATGACAGATCATTTAACTCACTTTTAGGCCGGTAGCTTAATATCTTAATCGTATCCATGAACTGTGAACTGTTCTGCTTTCTCCTTTTTCCAAAGCAACGGGAGCTTGTGCTTCCTGGCGTCTGTTGTTGCCAAGCAACCTCAAGATGCATTCGGCAAAAAGAAAAGGTTTCAACAAATAATGGATGGATCTGCTTTAAAAATTCGTTGGAATCACTATACTACTGGATTTATTTATCCTTGCTAAGCTTTATTATGTTATTATGAGAAACTGAAAAAGAAATGTATACATATCCTGGCACCTGCATTTAAAATTACAAGTTTAAAGTCCTTGAGCACAACAATATTAATGTCTTTGAAATGTTTATTTCATAACTAAATCTGTATGGGAGGAAAGTCTGACCAAAACGCTATACAAAACAACCACAACAACAACAACAACTCTATAATTCAAATGAGTTTATATGCAGAATAAACGGCTAAATGCGTCACATTTTATGCCAAGAGTCAAATGTGAGACAGCATCTGAATATCAAATGATCTGAAACTCTAAAGCTTTCAGTGATTTTAATTAGAGATAAACATTACAAAGCATCCAAATTAACCGGACAGCGCAATGAAGAACATTTAGGTCAGAACAAAAAAATTTCTCCTTGGGTCAATGGTGACTCAAGATGCAGTCATATAAGAAACAAACACATAGTAAAGACTTCTAAGGTTACATGGCCACTTATAAAGTAGAATACAATCTTATTATAAAAACTGTAATAAAAAAATCAGGCAAACACTGACTACTAAAAACATGCAGTCTGGAATGAAAGAGATATAATAGATCAATGGATTATATATTGATAGATGCATATTGAAAATATTGGAAAGAAACATAAAAAAGTATGATTTTATATTCATTCTGTTGTTGAAGATGCACATGCGCAGACATGCACACAAATACGCATACACAGACAACAGCTGTGCCAAGACTTGCCAGGCACGTGAAGGTTTATGAGCACACACAGCCCACAGAAACACATGCCAGCACAGATTTGTGAATAAAAATAAACAAAGCCATAATGCTGCATAATAGTCACACAATACAGAAAAGAACAGCATATGTGTGTGAGATTAACAGAGCACAATCCAGCAAACACCAACACACATTCACATCAGAGCTGACCATTCGCATGAAATCAGATGAAAACTACTCTATACATATCACCAGCAAAATGACTTTATAAAGCCAGTCGCGATTTAGATGGGAGGACTATTTTAACCACATATAATTACAATGACAAAATCAACTCAGTGCTTTCATTGCTCTAATTATATTACTAGTCAAATGAATGTGTATGTGTATGTGTATGTGTGTGTGAGTTTGTGTGTGTGCTGGTGTGGGTGTGTGTGCGGGTGTGTGTGTGTGTGTGTGTGTGAGACCCCTGAAGACAGCCTGGAGACACACAGGCTTCATTAGAAGCAGAAAGCCACTCGCTGCACTAAACAGCCATGGCAAATTGCAGACTAAAATCAGAGCCATTATGTAAAGGCAGGCTGGAGGCAGTGAGGATGGTGTGTGTCTGTGTGCCCGTTTATGTGTGTTAGCAAGTTTGTTTGTGTGGACACTCTTCACCTAGTAGTGTGTACGTGGGTGTGTAAAAATGCGAAAGTTTTGTGTAGATGGTTCAAGAGTGTATTTGTATGCGTATGCAACAGTGTGTATGTGTTCATGTAGTTGGTCTGGAATCTGTGTGTAGTTTGCTCAGTAGTGTGTGTGTGTGTGTGTGTGTGTGTGTGTGTGTGTCTTTCCGGCACAGTGTTAACGTTTTTGTCTGGTGGGGTCAGAGTCTTTTTGTGTGTACAGTTAGGTCAGTAGTATGTGTGTGTGTGCAGTCGTATGTATTTGTATAAATTTGTGTGAAGGGTGCGTGTGTTTGTGTAGTGCGGTCCATAGTGTGTATATGTTTTGGCAGTTAGGTCAATAATATGTGTGCAATTGTGTATACGTGCAGATGATTTATGTGTGTGTGTGTGTGTGTGTGTGTGTGTGTGTGTGCATTGTGTGGTGGTATGTACTTGCATAAAAAGTATGTGTTTTCAGTACTGTGTAAAAGTGTGTATGTTATGTTATGTTGTGTGTATGAAATGTTGTGTATATGTTTGTGTCATAAGTTCAGAAATGTCTGTGGTGTAAATATGCGTGTGTGTTTAATAGAAAGCAGACTGCACATAAAAGTACCCGCTGATGTCAGAGGCCAAATTCATCTCTCAGAATCTAAGAAATAAAAACTCTCAGTGTGCTCACAGCGGAGCTATTATTCGCCTCTCACACTCGTTGTACTTACAAATGTGTGTTTGTTTGTGTGTGTGTTTACACATTCTATGAGTGACAGGTCCAGATGCAGGCCAGGTAACCTCTGTTCAATGGCTCATGTAAACAGCTCTTACGCTCAAAACCTCCTGGGTGATTTGTTTGCCTGTATTTTTCATTGCCTTGATTTGCCTCCTGTACAAACCCTTGCCCTTTCCACAGTTTTCTGTTTATGAATAAATTCAAGCTTATCTTTCCGGACGGCCGCAGATAAGCGTACAAAATTGCTTTCTTTGATACCGTCGGTACAGCACAATTCGGCTTTTCGCACAACTTCCTTACGTTACGATTAAATTTAATTGCAGGCCCTTCTGAAAAAACTTCCCTTATACTTATGCCCAACACACTTTCAACCTCTAAGTTTCGAAGTCATTTAACAAACAGATAAACACCAGAGGATGTGACTAAACGCCAGGCTGTTCGGCCATAACACTCCGTCCATGTGCTTCATGTAAAACATGTATTCTCTTAATAGTTGTTATCTCTCAGGATAGATATAGAAACTGACATTAAAAGGAAAAAAGCTTTTTCATTAAAGCTTGTGCGTAAATCAAGTTAAACTGTAAATTTCGTGCTAAGCCCTTATCACCAAAGGGCGATATTCTATGATCTCCCCACATTACCACCTACGTTAATGGCATTGGTGAGCAAAGACAGCATTAAGCTAATAGACCTGGCAACATCTTGCGTTATAAATAGTCATTAATATTCCATTATCTGTCTGCACATACAACCCAAAGTGCACGAGCTGCCAGCTGTGCCCAGGGGTTTCACATTCATGTCTCACCTGGTTTTGGGCGATGTTGTCAGCCACTCTTCATGTTTCTCAAATGTTATCAAGTAGGCAGCGATCTCCTGCAATGGAAGGAAAGAGAAACTGTTAAATCGTACAGCAACCACATAAAGTAAATCAAAAAGTAAAAGTATTTCCTCTGAGTTGAATGCTGTGGAGAGCATCCCTCACCTCCGCACTGAAATCTTATTAGACATAACAAGTGACATCTTGCCCTTGATGTTGTCAATCCGCTTTCAAAACCTTAAGAGCTCAATTTTATACCACAAAAATCTCAGCAACTGTCTTCTTGATTCCACCAAACTCAGAACTGCAACCGTGCAGTTAAAGTGTTTTTAGATAACCTGACGATGACCATCGTTTATCCATCACTCCTAAACATCTGTCTAAAGCCAGATTACACCTCCCTGTGGGGGAATCGCATCAAGAATATCCTGAGCCCGAATACCGATATCTTATTTTATGCATTGATGGTCTGGTTTGAGTAAAGTATGAGAAGAATTTGTGTCGGCCTAGACGTTACACGTCACATATCAGTTAACAACTCAATCGCTTCGAGTGAAAGGCAGCAAAAGAGATTTGGGAAAGGACCGACACATCAGGCGGTTCTTCGCAACAGAGCGGAGGTGGAACGTCGGGCTGACAGTCATGGGAAAGATTCGCCTTGTATCTTCAAGCAGCCATATGCTCTCTTGGCTCGGCTGTGAGAAGCGGCAGAAGGCCCAGGGAAGTGCATGGGAACACAACTGGCAATGTTCTCTGTTGGTTTCGATTTAGAGATGCCAACATGCACGGTGCCAATTTAACCCTGTTGCCCTCATTACCAACAGATATGAATCGTGCAATAAAGTGCCAGAAACAAAGGGCTCTAAATACACACCATCAACTTTTATCTCCAGTAAGTTAGCAGAGGTCTAGATATGTGATGTGTGTTATTTTCATAAAACTTTCCCCATCGTCCTTCTCCTCAGTGGCAGCGACACAAACTTCTTTGTAATAATGTTTACAGCTGAGCCAGGTCTTCATTGTCACCGTCTGATTGTTTGTTAAGCGGAGACCCTGGAGTGTCCTGGCACCGGCGAACAACAAAAAAACAATGACCTGCTCTAATTTGGCAAACAAGCATTTAGACAGCTACAGAGCGTTCAGGGAACCGGGTCTTTGTCAAATTCTGTTGATTCAGGAGTGGGATCTCAGTGGTTTTTACAGATCTTTCCCTAGTAGCTTCTTATTTGTGCAGGCTTCACTTTCCCTGTGCTTCCAATGGCCTTACAATTCTTGTGTTCCATCTGAGCTCGAGTCACCACAGAGATTATATGACAAAGTCGTTCTGCATTGAAATGAAGATGAAGGCCTCAGGGCTTCAGTGTTCCGCAAGAGAACATCGCTTCCCGTTCCCTTTGTTCCGCCCCTCCCTCCGACTTCCCGCATACCCTGGGGGCCGAGCGTTCGACTTCTAGCGAACCCGCTCCAGGCAGCTCCTTCCCTCACCCACAGTTAACCTAAAGGGTGGCGCCGACGCCTTGTTCCGACTGCCAATGAGTGCCTCCAAGTTTGCCAGCGAGGAGCGGGCGAATGTGAAACTCCTCAAAGCCCTCTTTAAACTATATCAGGGGGTAAACGGGAGTCAAGAGAGGTGTGCTAGAGAGATTTCCAGACAAACTGAAGTGTCGTCTTGGTTACATCCAGACGATACCTCTCTCTCTCTCTCTCTCTCTCTCTCTCTCTCTCTCTCTCTCTCTCTCTCTATCTCCGGCTTGCGTCTTAAAGGCTTGTTGCTAAACTTTATGAAATGCAAATAGGCCTCCTGTGAAAATGATCTTTGAAACACTTCTAACAATTCGACACCAAAGAAAGACATGAGCAAATCCTGCTAACTGTTTCAAAAGGGCGAGCCTGCCATCCGTCTCCTTCTATTGTTTCTGATATGAAAGAGAAGTCGTGAACAATATGACTCCCTGACAGGTTTATTTAAGGGAGCGTTCATGCTGCAAAACAGACGCACGGGTTCGGCGTCTCCGTCGAGCTTGTGAGAAAGGCGGAACGACTATCAAGTTTAATTACTCCAGCTATTAATTCAAAGCAAAAGTGACTTTTTGATGAAGCACCTTGTTTCAGCGATCAAAGAGCCACAGCCCAATCCAGCTTTTGTTGTTTAACACAGATTGACCATGGTTAGCACTGTCAGTATTAGTCAAATTAGCAATTACGTCCAAGAATTAACAATGAGCGTATTTTGTTGTAAGATGGAGTCTGTGCTAGTAAAAACTTTTATCTTCATGTCAGCTTTCCTAAAAATAATTACCTCCCCCCCAAAAAAAATTATAAACATAAAACAAAAAAACAACATTGTCTTAAAATTTAAATAATGAGATATAATTTATAAGTTACATGCTTTCTATATCACCATGTTTGTTTTAAACATAAATTTCCTGTTTACTTTAAGAGTCAGATTACATACTCAAGAAACCATATTATCAAATATAATAATACTCTTATACAGTTCAACGTCACTAGTGTGTGGACAAATCACAAACGATATCGGAGTGTCTTAAAACTCTCAGATATTTCAAGGAACTTGGGGACTACTTTCTTCCACGCTGAATTCACGAGCGCCAAAACCAGAGAAACAAGAGATGATAAGAGGTGAATGTGCGTGTGAATCACTGTATGTGTGATTCGCATGTAAATGTTGGAGTATTTGTGCCAATTAAAGATAGAAACAGTAAACAACTCAAAGAGAATGCGTTGTTTTTATTTAGTTTCACATGTTCACAAAAAATCTTTTTCTGTTTCTCGTCTTTTAATAAGGCCAACCTCTGCTAATGCAACACCAGAAATACGAAGCTTAATATTTTTTATTTTATTATAATATTTTTATATATTGAATACTCTTAATGCTGCATTTCGACATGTTGTTATTGATCCTAACACTACTGTTGGGTGTTCCTATAATAACTTTTGATGATTATTACTATTACTATTAACGTTACGTAAAGAAACGCCTCTATTCATATTAGAGGGATAATATAGCCATTTTACCAATTTATAACACACCTGTCCAGTAAAACTCTTTAAGATTCATAGATTTGTAATTTATTTTGACCAAGGCATTTCAGATTCTGCTGGGGGTCATCCTAAAACCAAATCTCATTTGACCAGGCCTGAACAGGCTTTAAACACGGCACGGCTCCCAGAGGCATGATGAAGGAAAGCCAAAGAAAGTCCTCCTTCAGTGGAAAATATTCTCCTCCGCAGTTCTCTGCAGGGCGAGTAAAATTTTGCACGACAGATCCTTTTTGAATACACGTCCTTATTCATTAGCCAAGACCTCCATCACACTCGGTTACTGCCATGGTCCCCACAGGTGCCCTTAAATCTTGCGCTACACCCGCGGCTTGCAGTTTCAGAAATGAATATTAGTCAGAGTGTACCCCGCTGAACTGCGCTAAAAGTGCTTAAACCAACACTCAGACGTTATCAAGTACAAGCCGTTATAAAGCAGTATGGTCAGGTCCATTCCTCCACTCTGTACACACCATCACATTCAATCTGTGTAACCCTAGGGTTCCTTGAGGGCAGCCTGCTCCACCAGCTCAAAAATCTGAGGTGTGAACAGGAAAAAGAAAAGCTGAGAAGAGAGTGAGCCTATAATAGTTATGCTAACTACAAGGGTAAAACTCTAGAAATGTATCAGTTGGGTAAAATACAGACAAACCCAACACCTAGAAAATGTTCATAACTGATCCAAACATAAGCAGCCTTGTATTTTTAAAAGTGCACATTTGCATTCCTAAACTGAAGTGTAATTCTCCTCCCCGCTCAAGGTCATTTTCAAAAAGAAGTCAGAAATCAAAATGAAGTCCCTCCCACAGTTCTGCCGTCGTCTCAATAATCATAATCAAACTCTTCATCCGCAATCTTTAACATTGTCTCCACACCCACTCGCTGGATGAGACGTCACCAAATCACAGAGAGCAAATTGACAATCCACTTTAAAAAATGGGAGAGGAAATTGAGCCATTAATCACAGCGTACGCATCCGGCCCTTGTGCGGTCCGGCCCGGCCCGCCGCTGTACTCCAGTGTCTCTGTAACATTCTGCGGAGGAAAGATAAATGCTCTCCTTAACCGTCATTTGCCAATGCCTCTCGTTCACCAAAGCCGGTGTGTGTAGATGTCACTCCAGAGCTCGGTTTGATGAGTGGATGTGTGCGGTGGGGTCGACCAGACAGAGGCTCAAGGTGAAAGACTCCAGTGGAGGTGGAGAGGACATGGTAGTGGTCGGAGATTGATGTTCTCGCGGGTTGGCGAAAGACTGGAGAAATGTTCTATGGCATAGTTTTAAGGAAATTTTGCCAAAGGGTGTAGAAGATCATTAATGTGGATTCATGTCCCAAATCTTCTGCATCAGGAACCTACCGTAGATAGTTTAGCGCATAGGAGAGTAAATGAAGAGGGTAAATGAATCAAGTGCTAGTAGTGACACATTTGGAGGTTCTCTTGAGGGGTCTTTTAAGATATAAATGACTGTAATTTTGGCTTTGTTTAACGAGTTCAAATTCCCCGGTAAACCAGACTTTGCTTGGTTTCCTCGAAGGGGGCTTGAACTCTAAGCTTAACCCACTTTTGTAACAGAAATGCCGGAAGAATAAGACCAAGGATAAAAAATGCTTGAAGAACAGATGTAGAGGACAGTAACTGATGCTTAAATACACTCAAACCGATGATTGACAGGACTGAATGTTTAGAACTTCATACACCAACCCGGACAAGAAAACAGACACCTCACCAAAAATAAAAATGTAGGTTAAAACTTATACATGACTCTTTCTTGCGTGGAACACAAAATAAGATACTTAGAGAAATGTCTGAGCAGTTTTTGTTTTCACAATGGAAGTCAGGGATTTGTGGCCAACATTCTTCAAAATATCTCATTTTGTGTTCTGCAGAAGATAGAAAGTGATGGCAGAATGTCATTGCATTAGATAACGAAATGAAGTAGCATCTGCAGACGAATGATGCTTGACCTTTTCTCAGATTATGTGTCTCAAGGTGATTTCAATTGATTCCAAGAGGTGCATCCACAAATAAAGTTACACAACATTATTGAAACCATAGACATGTTTCAGAAGAAAGTATCTAAATGTCATTTAAAACAAATGAAATAAAATGATTAGCTTCAAAGTTGATCTTCATTCTTTAAAACAAATGCCACTTTGACATTTTGTAATCTAATACACTGACATTCATACAGCACAATAGAGTGTGCCTGCATTTCCCAAATGAGTTGCTTGTTGTAGCCACTGCATTATGTTAACTATTCATTCCTCATTCCTGTCTTTCTATTAACCCAAAGACATCCAACATCAGAGCCACAAACCTTCTAGAACTCCCTCATGGTTGCAGCATTATAAGCACATAGATCTCCAGCTGTTTCCTACAGACAGATTGAAGGCAAACCTGTCACCTCAGCAAAGACACTTTAAGAATCATATTAACTTCCTTTACTGTGCGTATCCCAGAAGACATCACACCGGCACAGATGTTTAAGATTAACCTGCATCACTCTTCTTCAGTTCCAGCTGTTATAAGACATGTAAACAGAGTGAGTCATGTTTGTTTTGGGTTATTAATATTAATATATAGTGACAGATTCCAGGACGCAGACCTTTTATGAGTGAATTATGAACAAACGGAGAGATGAAGGGCTGTTTCAAACGGCTCAAGTCTAGCCATCCAACACATATTTGGCCTCAGTGTTAAAGTGTCATTTACTTTTTTGCATTTATAATTAACTTAACACAACTTCAATAGATCAAGAGAACAGAGTAAGTTTAGCAAATTTGTATCTGGTTTGCTCTATTTTGTCTCGTTCTCTTTCTGTTCCTTCCTGATACTTTCTTTCTCTCTATATCACTCTCGGTTGCTATTTCCTTTCCTTCTATATCGGTTGGTTTTTGGTGGATCGTAAACCTCAAGTGGTGATAAGGAGGGGGCGTTATTGTTCTGGAGACACAGCAAGAGATAGAAAGACAAAAAGTAAAAGTTAGAGAGGTGGGCAGGAACGTGGCACTTTGGACGATTGTTTTTCTCTTTCCAGATGCCAAGGTGACTGCCCTCCACCATAAACCTGAAACTATCATTCGAGAGGATGTTACCTGATAGACAAGAGTGGGAGAGGTAGAGCGAGGGAGGTTTAAAAGACTAGGTAGAGAGAAACAGAGAGTGGAGGGTCATCCATAAATGGAAACTGTGACTGTATTATTACAGGTTATGTCACTTTCTCATTACAGTGTTTTACGACAGAATGCTGCCCACTCAAAACTCGCTCATTTTATATCAACAACGAATTTCATTCTTTGCCATGTAATTAGATAATATAGATACAATTCTTTTTACTTTTAATTTAAAGTGATTAAAATTTTCTAAAAGTTACTAATTCTGTCATCACTTATTTACCCATGTAATTTCATACCTGTATTACAAAAGAAGATATTTTGAATAATGTTGATCATCCCCTATTCACTCGCATTGGTTTTGTGTCTATGCCACTGATGTTTGGTTTCTTTCTGCAGAATATCTTATTTTGTGTTCTGCAGAAGGAGGTCAGAGAGATTTGAAATGACAAAAGGAAGAGTGAAGATTTTGAAGGAGAACTCTCACTTTAAAGCTGAATCTTGAGCTGAATTTTCCACCAGAAAATATCAGTTTGATGTCATTTCAACATACATTGAGATTATGCTGATTTAAAACATCATGGAGAAAAACTACGGCTTGCAGCTTTAATACTTGATGTCTTAAAGGCGGCAGTACAAAGAATAATTCTGATTGATAAAAAAGCTAATTCATCTAATAAGACCTGCAGTATTTACTGAAACAGAGATGTTTACAGATGGAAAATCTTAAATTGCATTTCTTCATTCCAACAATTTCCCCATAATTGCACGAGGCTAAAAGGTTTTAATTTGTTTTGAACTCCTCCACTCGTCTAAGTCTCCACGTGCACAGTGAAGCAGCAAATAATTCACTGGGATCGTTCACGTTACAGCCAGCGCGCGACGGACAGCGACGGCAATTAATAGCTGCCTCTACAGATTAATTAAAACCACAAAAGCAAAACAAGTCTCATACAGTAAACCCGGGAAAAACTATCGGCCCTAAAATTACAGAGTGCTCCGAAACAAGATGTTTCCCGAATGTTCATTATCTTCGTCCCGTCCGCATCGTCAGACATGGATTGGGTCGGAGAACAATGCAGAGCTTTTCTATATTACTGCGAATGAAAGTACAGCTGGGGAGAAAAGCGTGCCATCTGAACACACGCCCCACCTTTTGTTATTATGAGCGGGACTGAAGGTCATATCCCCGGCAGAGGCTTCCAGGAGCAGCTCTGACTGTGCCAGCGAGGGCCCGGTGGGGAAGGAATGATGGAACGCTTCACGCTTCCTCCGCGACACGCGGGCCCATCCGGAATACATGATCCGACGGAGAGAGGAAGGAGGAGAGACGCGTCCTCCGCTCGGCTCACCCGGGATCTACTCCAGAAACGCAGTGGCACTCGTCTTCGCCAGGGATTGAGGCTGGGGCTTGTGTGCGACTGGGGACACAATGAAATATTGAATTTCCTCCACTGGCTTTGATCGGAGATGTGCTTCCAAGGCCTGCCGATGCCAGATCAGCGTCGCCTCCGGGTTGATGCGGGCAAAATACACACGAGAACCCGATGTTGAACCAGCTGTACATGCAAGACACCAACATTCACTGCATACCACACTCTCTCCAAACACTGAACATTGTCAAAAATATACTGCATGGGACTTTGTGGAAGAATCTGTAAAACTTTTGAACTTAAAGTTTTTCAAAGTTTCTTTACATACCGACAGTACATTTACCACTGAATCTCTTAATACGTTTACTTGAGAAACATGCTTGAGAAAGTATTTTAAAACGTCTCTGTAGTTGCAAAAACTGCATGAGTGATTTACTGTCTGTAAAGTCTGAGATGATTCAGTGTCAGGAAGTAAACTCTGTTATTACTGCTTTACAGGTCACAGTATAGTACAGCTGGATCTCAGCACAGCTTTAATCCAAACAAATACAACTCTTTAATGTTACTTTAAACTATTGGGGATCCCAGTCGCAAATACTTCAAAATAAACTCTTTAGAGGTGTTGAGATTATTCCACATGACTGATGATGTGAACCTGTATGTGAGAACCAACTTCTGTATTCAAGAATGAAGCTTGATGATGTGACACAACTAAGACTTCCGACAAAACAAAATCTGATAAAAGACTGAACAGATAATGTTGTCTTATTTATGTTGCTGTTGATGTGAGTGGGTGTGCATTCATATTCAAGCTAAATTCAACAGTATTTTAGATACCTGTTTTTGTCTAAAACTATCCAATCTATCCCAATAAAGGGCAAAACTCAACTTATACAACATAAAACTCCCGTTACCCTACAATGAAGAAATACATGGCAAGGGTTTGCTATTATTTTACAAATAGTTGAAACTAGTCTGGGCTTACAGGCAGATCACAATCATTTTGTATGATGCTTTCAAATAAATATGAATAATAACCTTTTTACGGTGTCTGAGCTGAACTTGAATGCTGAACTTTTACGTCCTCGGCTTTAAATATTGTTTTGTGTTCAACACACATTTTAATTTTTCACAAAAATGAGTTGGAGATCAAACAGACCCCCTGCCACGATGCCGTGAACCCCTCAGAGCCCGCTGGTCCCTAAGGGGGATATTCTTTCTATTTTTTGCATTTCCTTGCATGTCATTATTAAATCAAACATGCTCTGGGATCAGACTTTGCATGCTGAGTATTTTGCAGGTTTTGTTTATTGTACACAAATAAGCGAGCAGAGCATTTAAACACAGCGTCCCGGTTCAAGAACACAATAATAACTCAACACTGCGGATAATTAACCCCGCTAACAGTTTCCATGACTGTGATAAATGAGGATGTTGATGGACATGTGAACTTTCTTTTCTCTTGCCGTTAAGTTTAAGGAAGCGTCTCACGTGCAGAAACCCTGCGGCTATACCTTGATTCAGTCTCCAACCATTTGAGACATCTAAACCTACTGCCCCATTCAAACATGACTCTACAGGAGCTGTCCATCTGCCACAGGAGTGATTCACAATACACTTCTACTGGTCAAAGACTCCAGCGGCAAGATCATGATGGATAAAGATAGATCCCTGTAAAATATGAACATCAGTGTTTTACACTCTTAAAGAAAAAACTACAGGAGTTTCACTGTGGAAAAACAAATCATTATATAATGTGCTTTTTGGACACTTTGGAGTAAATACTCATAGGTTGATCCAAGTGAAAGACACAAACTTGCCAGATTTTTTTAACAATTATACAAGGTATTGAACTTTGTTTTTGCGCCAGTGATGTAAGATTTAGGGGTCGGTTAGTGAAAAAAAATAATACTATGCTTTCGTACAATTCTTGTAAAATACATACAGATTCCTGTGTTAGAAATTCATGTACACTTTAAAATTGTAATAGTTTTCCTTTTTTTCAGGGAAACAATTTACTCTAAAAACTAATTTAGTAAATAACAAAGCGTGACATTAATTAAACACACTGTTTAAATTAACTTAATGTAAATAAAACATAAGGTTAATCTGAGTATCTTAAATATTTTTATTATTCACCAAAAAATGTTTTCGTACTTTTGATTTATTGCATTGCATTTTAACAATTTTATTAAGTAAATAAGGTAATCTTATTCTAATTATTTTTTACATTTGTATAACTCAAGTTCCTCTTTTCTCTTTTACTGTAGCGGAATGAGCGAATTTACTAAAAATATATATAAAAATATATATTACATTTATTATAACACAAGTTTTCAAATGTCTCATATTTCTTGTACTTACAAAAATAAATCTTTGCTTTCGATTAAGACATAAAATACAATGACTACTAAAAAACAGAATAATTTAGCTCTCAGAAGTGTTTTCCAAATTACCAAAAGTTACAAAAAGAAACTTGTCCATGAATCTAAATCATTACATTCCTCCATTTCCCATCCCTGATGAACGCTTACATTAACGTCACGGCTTCACAACTTAATGAATTGCTTTCTCACCAGGGCTTTTATGACAAATCTGAATGCTTATATGTCAACATTAGAAAACTCCCACAATCCCTCACATTTCTCCCATCGGTAATGCTGCTCTCTGGATTAATTTCATCTCAATTTATTACATTTTGTTTGCAAACCAAGAATTTCCCAGCGTCCATGTGTCTTTCCTCGACCCTGCTGGATGAATGTCGACATAGATTCATCATACTTATAATCAGAGGAGCGTGACAGGTGTTAATGAAGGTGTGTGTTTGCCCTGTCAGGATCGCCGACGCTCACCAGCTCACCGACAAGCCGGTCCAGTTATCAGGCTGTGGGGAACACAGTCCTGATCTGGCACTCAAGGAAAAAATGGTGAAGGTCACCAAATGCAAACTTCTTCGTAGATGTTTGAAAACTTGCACAGACATTTTCTATAATGGAAAAGCAAGCGTTCGATTCATAGTTCAATGAATATGGAATGCTTTGGGAAAAAGTGTTGGATAAATTAATAAATGTAAATGTAATATTCATATATTATTGCTACTGATCTGAATTTTATACAAAAATGTAATAATGAATGGAACATTTGCTTGTTGTGAGCGTGCACTTTTGAAAATAAAGTGTTTAAAAATGATCTCCTTTCGTTAAATTAAAGAGCAGCGTGGGGAAATTCAATGATTCACTTTCATGAGCTCTGTCTATCTGATAAAACCATTTCATCACTTTCATTTCACATCTTCACCATGGTAAACTATTTATTAATTATTTTTAGTAGAACAGAACAGAGCAAGAGTGATTCTCTCGTATGTACTACGAGAAAGCAAATACATAACTTGTTGAGTAAAAAAGATAAATTTGAGCGTGAACATCAGCCAAGGAGTAATATAATCATGCATCACGCTTCCTGACTGCTACTACAACACAAGAGCACAGAGAAGGGCTAACATCAATCTAACCTGGAACACAACGTACAGAAAAGCTTTCAAAGCCCGACCCAGAGCAACTCAGATCACGCTGTACAGTAATCTTCCTATTTTATGATCTGGACTGTAAAATGGTCTAGATCTGGTTCAATCTGAGTTTCATCTCTCACTGTCTGTATCTATGTAAATAAATAAATACATTCACAATCTTTATAAACAAATAAATAAACCTCATGAATCCACCGTCAAAAGACATCAGTCGACTGATGTAGAATGTGGTAACAGTTGCAAGTCTATTGAAAACCTTCTGTTGTTTACATCACATATACGCTCTGTTATAAGCCTCACTGTCTACAGCTGCCTAGTACGACATCATGCTGACTCAAGTAGAACTTTATAACACTTACAAGTAGTATGCTGTAAGTTCATTTAAAGTACACAAAAGTAAACTTTAAGTGTATTTTTAAGTGTACTTTATGGAAGAAGTATACTCACATCAATGGACTATAGAACCATACACTTTTAAGTGTACTATTTCTAAGAACTACACTAATCCACGTTTATAGACGTGCACTTTTAAGTATGCTTAGACAACAGTGAACTTGGTATTAATAGTTTGATTTGGAGGACACAAAACTTGTATTGTTATACTGCACTAAATTTAAAGTACACTCATATCTCACTTGTTCAATACTTGCGGCATTCTTTCATGAAAGTGCACTTTGAAGTATACACAAACTACTGGTTTATCAGGTATTTAATATATTTCCCAATTAAAAGAGTTAAAACAACTCCCATTTCACTTAAATAACCAAATATACTTAAAATTGCCCTTAAGTGTCCTTGACTTCTACTGGAAATTTAGAATTTGTAATATTTTTATAATACCTAGCAACACAAATCACACAGATTGCTATTTTTTGTAACATATTCCAATATAATTGATCCAAAAACATCATCCTTTATAAGCATCGAAACTATTCTAGATAATCTTGAACAGTCCTGATGCGAGACCACTCACTATGTTTTGGAACAGAAATATATTGTTCTTTTATTCTACCTACCCGACTACACAGATCCATCATCATCCAAAGTCTGCTCAATTTATATCTGGATGGTTTTGACATAACATCACAGTCTGGCCTCATGACAAACATCTGTACTGTGCTGTGATCATGCTGTCCGGTCTGCTTTCGGCTTTCCGAACCCAGAGTTGAAGTCTACTTCTGAAGTTCTTCATGTTCATATGATGTTTTGGTCGACAACTCACTAGGTTTGGAAACAGAACTATATGGTTTATATATCACACAGATCCATCATCATAATGAAAGTGTCAGTCACATGACACTCGCCTGTAAGTCCTGATGCTCAAAAATCATGATGGTCTTATATTGTATAACACGACAACCCAGTGTTCTCAACCAAAACATCCTTCAAGATGACTTAAATAAGACAAAGAAAGCAGTAAAATGAGCTGAAACTACAAAAAATTCAGATGAAGACAAAAATTGACCTGATCTATTCAGATTCCATAAGACTATTCTGGAACCTTTAGTGTATGTGATATGAGCTAAACAATATTGACCGGAGGCTCTGAAACGCTCTGTTCTTCATAATCAGGTTTAAATCTTACCGGGCACACATACACACACAGAGAAAGAGACAGAATTTCCTATTCTCTCTTTCAGCCAGGCTTGTGTGCCTCTTCAGCACTTTCCACGCTTTTGCTGGTGGCGAGAACTCAGCGAGCGCTTGGGAATGACTTATTTAACAGATCACATTTCCCTCTCAGTCAGCAAAACAGAAGTCCCTCTCTGAGAAACAAAGCACAGGCAATGTAGTGTGAAATCTAGGGTCATCCAGAGACGAATAACTCTCAAGCGCAGGCCAACAAAGGACATTGAAATAAAGAGACTGGACTCTTTCCAATATTTAATTAAAGATGCTTTCAGTCGCGCTGGTCCAGCTAATATCGAGAGCATTGTGAGGGTGGATTTGTAACAAAGCCCACCTCGATGCATCTGTCGTCATGCTGTCAATAGATCTCATATGTCAACACTTGGCTGTAACATGTAGTCACTCTGAATTTGGTCCAGGCCTGGGGTGTTATTGATTTAAAAGCCTTCTGTTCTCTTTCTAGACGTCTTGCCGAGAGCAACAGGAGCCATCTACACGAGTCTGTTTGGAAAACTGTCAAAGCAAAGACTCAAGTGAACATACAACTTCATTCTGTGAATAATAAACATTTTTATAGATGAAGAGAGATGCGTTCATTATAATTATTTTTTTAAATCTGTGATAAACAATAATCCTTCATTACAGTACGAGTAAACATCAGGATATTCTTACTTAGTAAAGAATGGAATAAAATGTTTGTACTGTAGTAAGACCATCATTTAAACCTGAGCTTTAATTTACTTTTTTACAGATTTCAAATTATATAAAATGTGACCCTGCCTGTGAAAACCAGGATAAAGTCGTAAATCTAATTCTGAGAAAACAAACATTAAAGGCAACGGTTTCTGGTAGTCCACGTTGACAGTTGAAATCACCAAAATAAAAAGCCCCACACTAAAAAAGTCTCGCCCCATTTTTTATAGCTCGCCCCTCACCTATGTCATTCGTCGCTTTTAGATTATGTTCCTCTCCACATCAAGAAAAGACACGCCCCTTCCTGTTAATTGGCTGCACGAACACATTTTTCGTGTATGATTTTAATCATTGGCATGGTCTTATCAGTCAATATAAATGATAACTGTGTAATATTCTTACAGAATGTAGAATAATTGTATGAATAAAAATATAAAATATAAAAATGGACTTTAGCTGGCTTTTACAGACAGAATTACATGATGATAAAATAACCAAAATAATATATTAAGATTTTATAATATTTTTTAGTTTTGCATGCATATGATTATCTGTGTGTAAAGTAAAAAATACAGATTCTTTTATTTACTTGTCTTTACCAAGTAAATTACGTGATGTTAAAATTATTAATATAAACAACTTTTTGTTTATTCTGAACCAAAAAAATAAATAAATAACTTTCTGCCGCTTTAAGATAAGACAAAGTTATAAGACCTTCAAAAGAAAACACGATGTAAAAGATACTTTCATTAAATTACACAAGATTTTCTCTAAAAAAAAAAAGAGTTTAAAACTGCAAAAAAAAGCATATTTATTTGTGGCTTTAGACTTCATGTTATGTTTGTTTCAATGGACTATACAAGAAAAACACTTTTGGGATTCCAAAAGTGTTCTTGTAAAGCAAAATGAGCTGAAATCTGCAATCTCCCCTCATCAGAACGATAGGAAAGCCAGTGTTGGAATAGCATGTGTGTTCTGTCAATAAGAAGAGATGCATTAGTGAAGGAGTTTGGCATCTGACTGTCTTGCTGTGCTTACAGGCACTGCCCGAGGCGCTTCAGTCTTCACTAGTCAGTGTGAACTAGAAAGGCGGTGTGTCCTTACCCGTCTGCCAAACACATATACTCTTTCTTTCTAGTTTTATCTCTTTCTCAAATTAATATAACTTCAGAGATTCACAGATGTAACCTTACACATTCCGATATCATTCCTAGATTAGTCTCACATAAGCCACATCGTTCTCTGAAACAAATCAAATGCTTTTATGTATACATTTACTGTTCATAAGAACTGTGATACTGGACATGAATAAATAACAAAACCAATAAAGCATTCAGAGTTTTGGTGAATAGAAGCTTCTCACGCTCCTAAAATTAAAGTCAAATCGTCTTAAATCTATATCACGCTGCTCAACAAAGACTGAGACCTTCAAAGGTGTAGTATGTAATTTCTGCACCAAACAGAGCTGAAAAATGATGATTGTTTGACAAGTTAAACCACTCAAAATATCAAAGCAATATTTTAAAGTACCGCAGAGACAGTGTTTACACTCTTTCAATTGAAGAATTGATTTTTTATAGTCGCCTATGAACGTTAAACTGCGACAGGAGAAAGTGTTTTAACAGTGTAAAGATTACACACTTCACCTTTAAGAGTCGCATGCGGCTGGACAAGCACTTTACCAACAATCCTCTCTGTCACAGTTAGTGGACAATGACGACTAGGAGTTTCTGACCTGCTCAGGGAGAAAAATCGAATAAAAAAACGTAAAATGCCAAATGATTCAAAACTTTTTTAGAGGCCATGTGAACTACTACTAAAAATCACAGACACATTTCAATTCTATTTTTTTGCCTTGCATTTTTAAAAAACATCATCAGGTTCACTTCTGTCAACTTATAACCTCCCAAAAAACTCCCCAAAAAATTACTGATGACTCATCAAGTGCTACACGAATGGTCTTCGAATGAAATGCTCTCTAGCATTAGAAACCTCTGTGTTTGTTCCTTGACTTGTGGAATGATCCAAAATCTCTTCAATGCAATTTAAACTGTGAAAGACACGCAAACATTCTAACTTTCATCTTCCTTCTTTTCCACATCTAGAAACAACCAGAACATGAACACCTCACCTGACCTGTGAGACAAATGGTCTTGGCCAATCTCAGCGACATCATACAGAGCCATAATGTACTTTCAGATCTTCAGACTCAGCCGCGCCATTAACCGTTGATGAAATTTGCTTCAATTCAAGTAAGACGGGAATGACCACGGGCTGCGTGTGCCCTTGTGTGAGAACGACAGCATTTGCTATCACTGAGAGAAACATGAAATATTCATGTAGTGATGCACGATATTAGGTTTCAATGAAAGCCGAGAGAGGAGGAGGAAAATAAGATACATCACACCGTGTCTGCTCATTTCAATAAACCCTCCAAAAATCATCTCCTGTGGGCTGCCCGTCATCATTACCGGCACGTGTTCTCCCTGAGTCCCTCGGAGGATCTGCGTTTATGTCTGAGGGCCTCCTGCAGAACGTCTGTGCAGAGGAAACCATGCAGAACGTGTCTCATCGGGGGCGAATCTCCTCCGGGAGAACTCTGTCATATAAAAATTGTAGCGGACTCAGGCCCGCAGGTCGATACTCTAGATTACCTGCACGACCATGGGGTTAGCCATAACAGCTGGCTTTTTTCAGTAAGAGATTATCTATACATCTCAGCAGTTAGATATATATTTGCTTATGGCTCTGTGTGAGACGAAAACACACGAAGGCAGAGCAAATACCAGCGCACTGAGAAACCAAACGCATCCATTTTAATTCTCTCTTTCATCTGGGTGAGAAAGACAACCGTGGAATCCCGCAGGGAAGCCACATCACTTCTTTGTCACTACCAAAGTCGGCCCAAGTCAATAAGATCTATGATACGTATGCCCGGTGCCCCGGGAGCATTTCGCACAGCTAATATTATTCCAAATGGAAACGGCTTTGAAATGCAAACGCACACTAATGCATTTTCCATGCCAACTGTTGCAAAGCCTCTTAATTGCAGTCTTGCTCTGGTCTCTTGTTTACACACGATCTGCAACATCCCTGTTTTGGCAATGAACGGCGGCAGAGCCCTCAAAAGACAAGCCACGCAGCCCACACGCAGAAGGAAGCAGAAAGACCAAACAGCCGCTACACAAAACAAGCTGATTTCTGTCTTTATTGATATCCAAGACTTGTTTAGACAAACATATTATGCTTTATTTTGTAATGTATGTCAGCACTTTTCAACCGGTGGGTCATCCAAATGTGCAAAATAAGAGGAGAAAATCAACAGGGATTTAAAAATAAGAAATATAAATAAAGAAAATAAAGAAAAAGAATACTTGCGATACTAAAGTAATAAAAAACTAAAAGAAACAAATATTTTTTGCAAAAAAACTTTTCTCACTAGTCACCCTTACAAATACATTTCTGCATTTGAAAGTCACTATCCAGAGTAATGTCTATGTATACATTAAATCAATTATTTTCCATGGGAGAATTGCGACCATTACTAATTCTACATACTACTTAAAAACCTTTCAACCTCATGAGAAAAAATCATTTGAATAAAAACAAAAGTGGTATTTTTGTGTTAAAAGTCCTATTGTATAGCCACATCCAGTCCTAGTCCTTCCATTCAAGATCTCCCAATGGAGTTTCCTGTCCAAAGTGCTGAAATGACCCAAGTTCAGCAATTCAGAGCAGTTTTTCCATCCCCAGATGACTCTTATCAATGCACTACATTACCCTGTCAGGGGTGACTCTTCACTGAAATACTATTAAATCTAGAAATGCGCTTAATCTGTCTTGGAAAGCCGCCCATGGAGTTTTAATTAAATTTCACGGAGAACATAATACCATGAATACCTCTATTCACAAAAGCCAAGAGAGAGTTTTTAATAAAAGCCATCTCACCACGTCAGCTCTCTTTGCTTTCAGCAGTAAATGCTTATTTTTGTTTGTTTGTTTTAAAGCAGTAGAGGTCGTGTAACACGGCTGCTTATAAAAGCTGATACATGCATATGTCCAGGCAGCTCACACCGCCTGCGTCCGACACAGAGAGAAAACCAGTGCATGACATCATGCCATGACATCATCGATAACACAGCAAAACGGTTCACAACACTCTTCAATGATCGGACGCTGCTTGACCTTCCAGCTGGTCAGCTGGGAACGAGACGAGGGGGAGTCAGATCCATCTCTGTCAGCCAATGGCACGTGAGCTATCCATCAGCAAACGCCCACCAGCAGAACGAGAGAGCACCATAAGCACATACATCACACACATTTAAACTCCTCCCATTATAGACCCTCACACGCTGGAATACCTCCTAATCTTCCCGAACGTTTTCATTTAAACAAACATCCATTTTGAGCCCACCACATTCAAAGTCTCTCGTGTACGGCCAACGCGTAACAGCTGTGCTGGTGTTGCAAATCTCTTCCAATGAACATCGAACAAATACATCAGCAAACCATTACATGTATATTCATGAAATTGCAAATCCTGGGATCGCTCCAATCGATAGGATTAACTAACAGGCTAATGCAAACAAAGCACTTTGTAATCCCGTCCAAACACGGCACATTACATCAGCTTTCTGTGCACGGCATATAAACAGCCATCCAACATTTAATGACAAATTATATTGACAGTAATGATGTCTCGTTCCCGTTTGGGAGGACAAAAAATCTGCTTCAATATGGAATATTTTGACATCACGTCTGTGATTTTCTGCTTTAACAGTGTACAAAATATATTTTTATCTTTGTGGGATGTACGACATGTGCACTACCTCCTGCAGTAAAAGTAAATGTGTACTGCCGTTGCTTTGCCAACATTCTTCAAAATACCTTCTTTTGTGTGCTGCATAAGAAAGAAAGATATTCAGGCTTGAAATGACAACAGGATAAATGAACAGTGACCCAATTTTCATTCGTGGTTGAATGTCAAGATATCAAATCAATTATTAAAATCATGTATTATGCCTCTATAGTGCCATCTCTGTTTAAAGCATAAAACTGTACACACCTATCTCAACCTCTAAATCATTTCCAAAGTTATTTTTATCTTAATTTTATCCAAATACAGATAACAGCTTACAGTTCTGTTTTGTTAGAAATCTGCAATGCAAATAATACAACCAAATAGCGTAAAGCTAAGCTACAGCTTCCTCAACAATGCTCTGTAAAGCTGAAACGAAAATATCACTGTGATCAGTTGAAATATTCATATTTACATACGCATGCATATGTACGCGCTCAAATGACAACAGCAGCTCATTACAAAAGAAGGCAGAATTCTCCAGCGAAAAGCGTGTTTATTCAATCTTTAATGCTTTGAGATTTTCTTTCCCCTCGTTGTTGCTGGTGTTTTCACACCATATATCAAATCAGATCATAAAACGCAGCGTAAGATTACATCATAAAGCGTTTTTGCTTATTCAGAGAGGAGAAAGTTTGTCTACTGTTCTCACCACTAATGCACAAACCTCAGGGACTGCTGCAAAAAACAAGATTGAAAATAATAATGTTTACATTCATTCAATACCTCTCTTTCACTTTAAGCTCATGCCGACCAATATTGCTAATTCCCAAAAGACTCGAACTCATTTGAGCACTGAATGTGAATGACTGGAGCGATAATCCAGACCGAACGTTAGTTTGACAAAGTGTGCAATAAAAGCGCTGCACAGGTGGGAGAAGCGGGTCTGCGAGGGCCGACCGCGAGACGTATTTATTTTTAATTGCCATGTGTCTGTTGCTTAATTCAAGTCCGATAACCATTATTTTTTAAAAGATTAGAGGGAATGAGAACAAACTGAATTGCATTAAGGTCCGAGTGGGTGGCAAACACGAGCGTGGATGGTGTGCGGATGTTGCGGCAAGAAATTCGCAGGCCAAAGAAGAAACAGAAGTGCTTATAATCCCCAAAATTAAACGCACCGTCAAGCCACTAATAAAAATAAGCCAGAGATAGATCAAGAGCACATGATTTATGACATGTTAAAGCCCTTTGAATCAAGCCGTCTCTGTCTGCTTTCTAACAGTCTGCTTTCCATGTGACCACATCAAATACTGACGTAACCAAACACAAATTATTTCTCTGCAAGATTGAACTAAATGGAAGATTAAAATTATTTGAAACCAATCAGAACCAGCGGGAACACACAGCCAATGCAAGAAACCTGTTGCAACCATAGCTGCAAAGAACCCTGGATTAGAACCGACGTAGAATTTAATGGATTTAACGCTTGTTGCTTTATCCTGTTGTACCCGGTCAGAACACAGTGTAAAAGTCCAAAAGGGCCCAAAATCAATAGACTGAAATTATAAAATGTCTCTAACAGGGGTGAAAAAAGCATCCAGATGGGGTGAAAGAGTTAGGTTTAAGATGTCTGGCACAAATGGGCTGTTGTGAATTAGGAGCACGTCTTAAAGCCTTTTCTTGACCTAACCACAAAGTACGGTCGGTGACTTAATAGCTTTAAAACGGTAAACAGCAATTGTGAGTCCATCTGTGAATGTGTATTATTACTCTCGCAATTTCAGGCATTGAAATGTGTTTAAAACACCTGAGAGTGAAACTTTAAAACACTTGCCGAATGTCTGGAGGACATCGTCTAACTGTCAAAGATGCAACAACAATGAACGGCATCTGGATGTGAAAACAACAAAGATTTAAATCTCTAAGAAATGGAGTAACATGTGTTTTATATCATAATACAACAGGTTTCAAAAGGGGAAAGTTCACCCAAAAATTAAAAAGACTTTTATTTTTTAATTACCAAAAATATAAATTCTCTCAATATTTACAGGGATTTTTCACAACATATCTCAAATATGTTAAAATATTTTTTGAAGACAGTTAAGAACTTTTGTGTTCTCTAAAAGAAAATCATATAAGGGGTGAGCTGTCCCTTTGAGCTATGACATATTTCAAATGAATTTGAAGGGACAGCTCCATCAAAATACATTCTTTCATTATTCAAAACCTTTAGGTTTACTTAAAGAAGATATTTTGAAGTAAGTTGGTCCCCATACAGTCAGTGTACAGTGGGGCCTATTTTTATTAGGTTCTTTTGTATTCTGTGAACAAAAGAAAGTTATACAGGAGAATAAAATGAACACATTTGTATTTTTGGGTGAACTGTCCTTTTAAACTATGGTGGGTTTTAAACAAAATAAAACAAGAATTTATTTTGATGCTTTTTTGCTTAAAATTAAAGAAGTTATTCTGAAGAATGTTGGAAACAAAACAAAAACAGTTCCCCTTTGACTTCCAATGTATGAGCACAAAAGCACAGAGACATTTCTTTCACAGAAGATTTTTTTAAAAACATGAAGGTGAACATATTGAATATTATTTTGGGTAGAACTTCCATTTGAACTGAAACATACTGTATAAACAGGCAAAAAATATTGGTAAAAATGGTAAATACTGTACGTGCAACTGGTATAAAAATTGTGTGAAAAATTAGCTCTGTTTATAATAGGAGCGATGTTATCTAATTATTTTATCCAGTGTGATTGTGGTGTGTACAGTATCTCAGCTGTGGAATGTCAGCAATGTGTGGCTCATTACCTAGTGATCATTCAGCCTTTAAACCCGCAGGACAGCAAGCGATACACGGACCCTGCAGTCTTGCTCAGATAAGGACCCTCTCTCGCTTCAAAGGCCCATTGAGGACGAGAGCCTCCAAGGGTCCTTTTATCAGCCGTGTGAGGCAGCGGAATAAGGGAGGTGAAAATAGAGAGGTTGACAAGCATTGACCCCCATTGACAGGTGGCCAGATTGAGCGGTGAGATTAGCTCCAGCGTCTGAAGAGAGCCGGTGAGACACATCAGCCGGGATGAACGAGCGGGCTGTGCCACTGTCACGCCTGGTGTCCCAACAAACTCATACATTACACATGAGAGGGCGGATATGAGAGGAACCTTCATGCTTGGATCTCATACATGATGACAAAACAGATGAAACATAAATGTTACATCTCGAGTCAACACAATGAGGTTTGACTAACTTTCTTGGCGAGAAATTAAAAACTGTCAATTTGATATGTCACATTTAATTATACACATTGTCACAGCCAACTACCATCACAGCACATTATCAAAACTCGACCTCACAGCAAATCTCCTAAACATTTGTAGTCTTGATATGAATTCGGCTCACACTCTTCAAGAGAGACGGATGAACCGGGGACGTCAAGGGACGACAAGTGCTGAGTGTGGGAAGCAACCTGCCACACGATGGCTTCTTTGATGATGTCTATGGCAAACATCTCCAGCTCAACACTAAAGAGCCCGCAGCCCAGAACCTCCTTGAAAAAGTACGATACGCTTTGAGTTGTTCAGCAGTTGAACGTCTGAAGTGCAACAACCTATAACATCCATTAAGTACGATGAAAAACACAACAACAAAACGAGAATGGCAGAGAGAGGAACATCAAAGCCAGGAGCCTAACTTAACAACTCTATTCATCATTCTTATTGTCATCGCAGGTGACGCTTCACTGAGAAATGCAGTTAACACAAGACTCAAGCTGTCGGACCGGTGAAACCGTGCATCACGTTTGTGAGTGCTCACGGCTCAGGACGTGTGAGTCATTACGCTTGCCGTAATCTCAAATTAATTTAACTTTTGCGCTTAAATACGAAAGACTTTCGTCTACCTCCCGGCGGCAGTTAAGTAATGGCTTTAGACTTTACTACACAATCATTTCTCTTTGTGATTTGCAGATAAATGAGCAGCCAAGGTGGGATTGAGAATTAAAATCAGGAAGCTCCAGACTGGTCGTCGTTGATGACCCGGTGAAAATGCATCAATAACACCAGCACATCCCTTCTAGTACTCAAACTTGGCTTATCTTTTTCCATTTTCTCTTAGCTGTTCTCTTCTATCCTCAAATGTTGCATGTTTTTGATCAAGCAAATCTTTAACCCCAAATGACGTTCATGTAGGAAAAAGTCTATCAGAAATGTTTCTGCAAGCGAGCCGAATATTGACAGGACTGCTATAGTCTGCTCTGAAAAGCAGATGTGAGATAACCCTTGCTGAGTTGAGGATGGACATTACAGCATATTTAAAGCATGATATCTATGAACAGATCGATAGATGTCAGGAAGAATGGGATTTACTAATGAACCCATTGGTGCTGGTGGGAGAACTGTATCCTCTGGGTCTACAAAACTGATGGTCCATCAGCTGAAAGGCTAAGAGTAGATGAAGGCCTTCACTCACCTTCTGTGGCTTATATCTTTTACCACCACACAAGCTTCCCGCTTATAGAGAACAGGTCTGTCTATGATGGAGACGGTGAGACGCTCCCCTTTCATTGATCAAGAGCCTGACAATAAATATTCCAGACTACTAAACATTTCCAGATGTGTATCTACCTGAAACTAATGTAAAAATATTATAGACTATTTGGCAAGAAGTAAACAACGCTGTTACAGAAGTACGTTCTGCTTCAGTTTTATAACTCTACACCAACCTCAATAAAACCAGCAGAACATTTGGAAGCTTGAAGATTAAGATATATGAGATAAAACCCAAAAAACTGAAACTGGAAGTTCTTCAAGATAAGCATGGTTTATGTCTGACAAAATAATCTATAAGAGTGTACACTAAATCTATACATACATAAAATTCTGTAACATTTTGACTACATTTTCCATATCATTATACAAAAACCTTAAGTCTGTAATGTAATAAAATCAATATATGAATAGGTTTTGGTTTTAAAAATGTAGGGTAACATACAGGCTGCATACATTTATACGGGTCATTCAATTTATATATGATTTATGTTACATATGGACTTTCATTAATAATTATTTTAAATATCCTGTTTAGTCCTATTGATTAAGCTTTAAACATATACAATGTTTGATAATTTTTTGGGCTTTTATACTCTAACAAGCTCATTTATAATTTCGATTTCTTAAAGGGATAGTTAATAGGGTGAATAAATTACAGACTATCATTAAGGAATCCCTTCATTTTTTTTCCCTTTATTTCTTTATTATATTCATCTGAATCCAAACCTGTCTGTCTCAAAGTTGTGTTCATATTGTCCCGATACTTAGCGTATTGTAAACTGAGTAAGTATGTGTAACCGGGAGCCATGCAAAATGTTACAGCCCTAAATGACGTTTTAATTTGTTAAATCCCCTGATTTTAGAGTTCATAACAGCTGGAGTTTGTTATGCGTGTTCTTGTTTATTGAAGTTTGTTATAGCGGCTCCACTAATGACCCGTTCATTAAAACAACTGCAAATCATTTTTAATATTGACCAGGGAACCACTAGTTAAACCTGCATACAGAATGCTGAGTCAATGTGGATTGACTTACAAACTACATCTCCCAGAATGCCCTTCTGTCGATCTCATGGGGGCGGGTTAATGGAAGGCCTCATTAACCTTGGGGAGTTGCTTTAAATGCCAATAGTTTTAGCTGACACTACAAAAGAGCAAGAAAAAAAGGGACTCTCCTTCCTCCGCCGCATGCAAATCACTTTTTCAAAAGGAAATTACTTCCCGAGGCCTGAGCGCTATTAATCTAAATTCTGTGGTCGTCAAATTGTTGCACATAATAATATATAAGAAATGGCTCATGATGTTTATCTCCTCTGACATTCCATTCTCGGATAAAAACATGTTTTCTTCGCCCTCGTGGAGGACATCAAATGATGGCTCTCTGGAGCGGTAATGTGTTTCCTGTTTACAGCCACGAGAACAGGGAGGATTGGACTTAAACTCTCGTTTTCAGCCACTTCACAATCGCGCGCACTTAAAAGCGCCACTTATTTAAAGCGCTCGCGGCCCGTTCAATCAGACGTGCGTGCATTACTTTAATGCAAATTATACATCACACAAGCAGGCTCTAATAGAATGGAGATTCCTGACACAGAGATAATTTGTCTGGAATTCCATTGAGACCCCAGTCAGCCCCTTCTCTCCACATAGACTCGAACGACCATCAGCCCTGTTTAAATTAAAGTGCCAGTGAGACATGGATGGTTAAATTATATATTACATGCCACTGTTGTGTACTCTAGCAGAGTAATGAGAATCTGTGCTCCAGCTTTACGATGAGATGCTTGTAATGCCTGTGTTCACCTTTGTAGAAAGTATGTCAGGAAAAAGTAAACTGTATGGAATGTATGATGTTTCTGTTGTACCTGTCGAGTAAAACAGCTGTGTGATGATACGCAATGTCAAATGGGACAAGAGCCAACCTGTTGATAGTCTTTTCGTCTTCTAAAGATGTTTTGAAGAATGTTGGTAAATGGCAAATAATCATGCATTGGTTTTGTATCCCGTTCATCCAAAAGCGAAAATTCTGTCATCATTATTCACTATGGACTGACTTTCTTCTGCAGAAAACAAAAAAAAAATACTGGTGAACAAACAACAATACAACCCATTGACTTCAATGTGTGAACACAAAACCAACGAGACAAATTATCTTCTTTTGTTTTCAGCAGTACAATGAGTCAAAAATTGCTTTTGAATGACATGAGGGTGAATAAGTTACAGCATTTTAGTTTTTGGACCATTTTAATTTCCCTTCTTTATGTTTTCCTTAATTTTATTCCTCTAAATCCTGTCTGTCATTTCTAAAATTGTGGTCAAACTATCACAAAACTTATCGTATTGTTAATCCAGGGAGTATGAGAAACCGTGAGCAATGCAAAAGGTTATAGCTCAAACAAATGGATGTGTTCATTTGATAAATCCCTTGATTTTAGATTGAATAACAGCTAATGGAATAGGAACTTTCTTCAAAATATCTTCTTTTGTACTATGCAGGAGGAAGACTTCTTTCTTTAATTTTTTGGGTGAACTATTCATTTATCATCTTAAATAATCCAAGCAGGTTCGTGGGACAAAATTTTATCATCTAACCCGAAATGAAAATTACCTAAAGAGGGTTTATTTGAGTTAGTAACTGAACATCATTTTTGCAAACCACAGGAAACCCACAGCGGCAATCTTGGCAAATATTTAAAAGGTTTTTTCTTTTCATTACACGTCGGGCTGTTATCACATTAGGCTCTTGGATAGGATTCTCTGATGGTATCTGTGGACAGTTAGTGGCTCTAGCATTCTGCTGTGTTGGCACTGAGGATTGGAGGTTCACCGGTCATCTTAACGTCCCATCAGGGCTGAAATTAAAACAGAGGAGGGGAAATTGGATTCACAGCTCCTCAAATAAGCAGGAACATCCAACCTTATGACTTAATTACATTAGTCGACCACCCCTCTTCTCTGTAACCATTCAATGAATCATCCGTTAATATCACGGGTGAATAGACTGGCGATGGGCCAGGCCCACCAACCTAAGAAACAGTGCATCCACCCTTCCCAAGCCTGGCTTTTTACAGGACGTCTATAATCCGTTGCGTGATGACCGGTGCGGCCAGCGGAATCTCTTCCCTAAGGTTTGATGATGGATGTACAGCCGAACACGCTATGGAAAATGACTATATTTCACAGAAGAAACAGATGAACTGTTCTTTCTGAGCAAATCGCAGTCAGTATTTCTCAATCCTCTGTTCACGGAGCCCCCCAGGTGATGTCAGTCAGCTCTCTTTTTCCCTTTCTCATCGCCGCTAATTTTGGGTGACGCTGATGTTTCGTGTGGGGCTCGGAACGCAGTTTGTCACTCTAATGAAGTGCTTGGTGGGAAAAGTGCCTCCAGTCTGATTCCTCAAGGTGACAGGGATGCGGGAAACGCTCGGCAAACTGCATCTCCTCAGAGAGACGCGAGAGGAGTGGGTTTGCCGTGTTTGTGCGTGCATGCGTGAATATGGGAAATGCATTTGTTTGCAACTTCGCAAAAGAAACCCCAAAACACTCCATCAAAGCGGGATGAATTATGTCCTGCCAACACAGTTTTACTGCCTCCATGACAACCAACAACACTTCAACATCACAATGTGCTAAAAACTAATTAACTTCACGCCAGAAAGAAGCACATAGGCGTTGTTTGCTCTTAAAGGGACAGATTACCTGAAAATGAACAATCTTTCATTGTTTATTTATCCCGGGGTCGTTCCTGCATGGAACACAAAAGAAGATATTTCGAAGAATGCTGATAACAACGCTTGCTTTTAAAGATTTCCCAAACACAAAGATATACTTGAACACAACATTTCTACAAGAACACAACATTTCTCAAAATATCTTCTTTTGTGTTGGTGCGTCATGACAGGTTTGTATCGCGAGATGGATTAACGGGAGTGTTTAGTTGAACCCTTAATGTCATTTTTTAAACTTAAATGATAGAAAATTTGAAATATATAGATTTATGAACTTTTCAGAAATGGTCCAAGCTGACAGGTATCAGGAGTAAGACTGATTTTACGCATTTGAAGTAAATGTCATTTAAAAGCTCAAAAAGTTTCACAGTACTTTGAAAATCCCAAATACATTGACATGTCTGGCTAATCTTTACAATAAAATCTTATCATGTTATTGTGTTCCCGTTTCTATTTTGAAGAACGTTATTAACAAAACAATAAACCTCATTGACTTCCATCAAGAACACAAAACCACATTTCTCAAAATATTCTTTTGTGTTCCAAAGTGAAATACAGTTTTGAATGACATGGTTTTGGGGTGAATCATAGGGGCATAACAGGTATTTTTTCGGTCTGTGGACCCTCCACAGGAGAGGAGCTACCGAAGGGTCATAAATCTGCCTCCGGGGCTTGATCTCCATGTGCGTTTGTTGGCCAGCCATGTGTGAAAATGTTAATGAGGGTTGTTATAATCCGAAAGACGCTCACATTCTGCAAGCTCGTCTGCTTTTCTGCTTACATACAGCTATTGGGCGGCATCAATCCTCGAACACTGTTGAGCTAATATTAGATGTAATCGCTGAAGTGGGTCCGGTGATGTCCCTCTCTCTCTCCTCCATTTTTAAATAGACAGGCGGAGGTGTGTGCCAGGGAACAGCCTAGTAAAACCCATTATATAAAATAGATGTTGGCCTCAGATAACGCAACATAAATACGCTTACACCGCTTGCTGCTGTCAGGCCAGAACAAAACACGTCACCAGACAGACCACAGAATGCCAAGACAATATTTAAAAGAAAACGTCTTGCGTCACTTTTAATGGGCTTTTGCAAGTGCTACTTTTTGTTTGTTTCCATTGATTCTTTTCTCGTCTTTGTTGATAAAGATTTTCAGAATCGTATTTGATCTCCGTCTAGGTTCTGGATTTATTCACACTGGGAAATATTATCACGCACACATACCTTTTTCTTAGGGACAATCAGAAGAAACGTTGTCTTTTCCTGCGCTAATGTTATCAGCCGTGCATTAAAAACTGCACAGACAAGCAACACTTAGCTTCCTCTACTCTACCTAAAACTAAACAGGAGAATAATTACTGCCGATGAATAATACATGACGCATCGCAAAGCAATCAACATGTCAGAAAAGTACCCCGGTTTAGTGCCGAGTTGCAAAGTATTCTGGGGATATGAAGGTTCAGTCGATACAGTAATAAGAGTAACTTTCAGTTTTTTTCCTCCATCCTGAAATTCTATTTCTCTGCCTCAACCGGACTTTCCTTCTCCTCTTTAAGGAGCGATAAATGTAATTATATTTTACAATTCTCAGTCTAGATGTCCACCATACTTCTATTATATTCGGTAACCATGTTCCTTTCCAGCTAAACCATTCTCAATGCTCTCTCTCTCTTTTGATAACAAGAGGTGCGTTAACCCAAAGATTCACATTCTTTCCAATTACGCTTTCCCTGGCAGCCCGGCACGGCCTTGACTTCTACCCATCGCCAGACATCAAAGGAACAACGGCATACAAAATGATCGCGGCTGTGTTAAATGTGTGTCGGCAAAAATGGCCACCTGCCCCGTGTCCGCTTTTCTCATCTTCGAGCAAAGTGTACTCTGGAAAATAATTGAAATCCTTTCGGTTTTACAGACGTGATCACATTGCATTATGTAAAAATACACTGCGAACCTAATCCTTATCCAGGGATTACCTCAGAAATTTGTCACGATCCTCCAAACTTTCTGTGATAGTTATTTACCCTTCCCCGCCCTAAGAAGAGGGCTCTTTTGAATGGCGAGACAGATTTATGGGTGGGATCAGTCTGTTTAAAGAGACATTAGTAGAACAATTAATCACATATTTTAAACTTTCAACCAGGATTTATTTCAAATATATAGACCCATAAACTTTTCAAAGATTTTCACCGCTTCACTGCTGATTTTGAGGTGTTAGACTGACAGAACCCTTTTTTAGATAAAGGTCATTCGAAATCATAACGAATTACTGAGTACCCTGCTTTTTGGGAGAAGTAGAAACGTAGATATCTCAAAATCATTAATGTGTTATTTTTTATAATTTACTCAGCATGTGATTTTAAACCTGTTGAAATTCTTCACAGGATCACAAAAGAAAATATTTGAAAGAACATAAGTTATATCTCTTATGTGTCACAAAAGGAATAAAGTCATGCATATTGAAATGTTCATACTAATAAATAAAATAAATTTAGATTGCTACAGCCATTTTACAATCCTTTATAACTTTCTTTCACAGAGCTCAAAAAAAAGATATTTTTAAGAACATTAACGAAACAACAACATTGCACCCCTTGACTTCCTTTAAAAAAAAACCACAAAAACAAGCTGTTTTTCAAAATATCTTCTTCAATGTCCCACAGAAGCATATAATGGACATGTCTATTAAAAAAAGAAATATATGGATTGATTTTATTTGTTCCTAAAAAAATCCTTTTGATCATTTATTCACCAGGTCATTTCAAATCTCTATGAACTTCTTCCACAGACCACAAAAGAAGATATTGTTTAATAGGTTATAGTAGTGTCCAAAAAAAATGAACCTTATTGACTTCCATTATAAGTTCAAAAACCACATTTCTCAAAATATCTTCTTTTATTTGTCACAAAAGATCGAAAGGCATGCTTTTTTCAACAGGTGAATAAAAGATGCTCAATTTTATTTTGGGTGGACTCTTTAAACAGATTTACCGATTACAATGACTGTCATGGAGCGCTTCTACATTCTATGGCGGCTCAGTGTGAAGGCTGGAATGATTTAAAGGAAACTCTGAGTGAACCCCCTTGCCATCTTCATTTTTGTGTCGGGAAAGACACTTTTTTGAGGGGTGTTGAAAGAGGAGGTTGAGAAGAGCTCTGGGATGTTAAAACCTCATAGCTGAAGTGATTGTTTGCAGAGTCACTGAGCTATAGTGATTCCGACTCATCTTTGTTTTGTTTTTGCTTTCGCTCTTCTCAATGTTTGTGACGGCACATGTTTTTCTTCTTCTCTGTGCTAATGAGTTTTTCCTCTCTCACTGTGTATGTATGTGTGTATCTTTCCGTATGCGTGGAACCGCGTGTTGTGTTTGCGGCATGAAATGATTTGGCATTCTTACAGGGCGCTCCATCTCTCTCTCTGTGTTTTTGCTCCATCGGTGTTTGCCAAGGTTTTGTGAAGCCTAGTCAAACACGGTTTTGTCATTCATCTTCCTGTCATTACCATATTTTAATTACTTTTTTTAAAGACGGCCCATGAGTAAAATAAATCAACAGAAAAAAGCAAGATGTTACACGGGGGTTATCAGCAGGTTTGTTGTCTATGAGGTATAATTGTTGGACAATGAAAGCCAGCGGAGAGCGCTGTAAGCGAGCGGAACCGCCACACTTGGCTGGAAAACAGTAGCTTCTGGATATAATGGCTTGGAAATGCTGGCCTGATTTCAAGGAATGAGGAGAATAGTCTTCCTGTGATCCCTCCGAGGGGTCAATTGGATTTTATTATCCATAACATTCCTTGCACCTCATTTGACAATCCACTCATGGGGTCAAAGCCACTCTTACTGCCTAATGGAAACAGTCATCAGTAATGAGTAAAGCGGTTTAATAACAAGCTTTCTATTAATGCTGGGCCTAATGAACGACCGCTCCAGCTTTCCCCTGGTGATTACTAACTGATTACTGAGTTAGTACTGCGCCAACACCACTAAAGTATACCCCTGAAACATGATGCTTGGAAAAAGATGAGTTAAACTGGGACTTTTAAGATGAATTAAAAACATGGCAATTTCAATTGTATCCAAATGGGATTATTGACTTTTACGGATGTATAGCAAAATAACATTAACAACAACATCATCATTATTTATCTTTTTATTATTATGAATAATTCTACTCATATTTCATAATTTAATATAGTTAGTAATTGATGAAAAATAACAACAGCAATAATAATAATAATAATAATAATATGAAACATTGACTATAACAATATAAATATTATACATTAAATTAAGTATTATTACTATTTTGTTGTTGTTTTAATAAAAATAATAAAAAAAATAATAAAAGAAATAACAATAATAATAAAACTAATATTAATACACAAAACAATATATATATATATATATATATATATATATATATATATATATATATATATATAATAAGAATAATAATATAATTTTATTATAAAAGCATTATATAGTATAACCTTATCATAATTATTATTATAATTATTATTATTATTATTAAGCTAATGACAAAAACAATAGTAGCTAACTTATATATAAATCAAAATCTACTATTATCTTATTGTCATTATTATTATTATTATTATTATTATTAAGCCTGATGACAAAACAATAGTATCTAACTTTCTTTGCTAGCTATATATTGTTGTAATAATTATAGTCAAGTTTTAAATCCATTATGGATCCATTATGGATGAATGGATGAAAACAGCTTTCATTCAAGTCTATCTGTCCATCTCATGGCAATTTGTAACTACAAGGCGGAGTTTGTACATTTCTCATTGCATAGTTCTCTTAATTCTATTTTTAACAATTTACGTACAATACTTTGTGCAATTCACCCTATAAAATAGTTAGGAACTCCCATGGGATCGAGTTGGTCATGTCCCTATTGTCTGCTGGTATTGAACTCTAGACCCCGACTTTTCCTCAGAACAGGTAGTCAAAAGGTCTGAATAATAGATCTGCACCTGTTCAAATCTGTGCCGGCTCCATTGTCTGGACGTCATGTTAAGAGTGGAGATGAGGAAAGGTCACAGAACGGAGCAAAGATAGTTATAGTACAAGAGCTGATCCTCAGATGATTCAACGTTCAGCTGCTGACCCGACTGACACATGCCCACACTCAGAACCTGTTGTGTATGTGACATCTGATTTATAAGATAAGTAAACACAGATAAAATAGAAAAAGCGCTGTGGAAGCCTCATCCGTGTGTACGCTACTATTAGAGTCACACTTCAGCAGAAGTGTGGAGAGAGCTAATGCACACATTCAGCAAGATGTTTGAGGTGAGAAATCACTCGCATCACATTTGCACAATGGGAGATTCCTTTAAAAGTTTGTTGCCTTTTTTCCTTATATCAATCAGAAAGCATTGCTGTTTCTCTGAGAGAGAGAGAGAGATGACTAACAGATACTCAGCGAGAGAGCGGGAACCTTTCAGAGATAACAGTTTAAGCATAAAAACAAGAAGAATAAAAATAAAATGTTCTTCCAAAAAATAGTGTCTCATTCATCAGTATACTTTTATAAAGACAAAAATATTCTTTGTTTCAACAAAGGTACATTTCTCAGCATCTTCACAATAACTTTATTGATTAGAAAATTGGCATTAGAATAAACTAAAAAATGCATTACATAGAAACAAAACCAGATGCTGATGAATTATGTTGATTCTTATATTATAACACTCAAATTTTTTAAATATAAACCCTACATAACAAAATCCAACATTAGTTAATGTAAAATAAAGTGAAATCTCAATGAGTGACTGTTTTTGTGTTTATTTTTAGGGTCCAAGCCGCTGGAGCTCTTTCGCTTCTGGTGAGGGCTATTAGGAATTCCGGCGTAAACTGGATTCCTATCGCTTTTCCTCCGGCTTATTGTGATGTTTTACTTGAAACAGCTATAACTTTTTCTTCATATGGTCAACAGTATCTGAAGAACATTCGTATTTTATTTTCATGGTCAGGTTGAATACAAAAGACTCTTCAAATACTTTCAGCAAACCCTCACAAATTGTTGGTACAATTTTTATGTGAAACTTTTGAAGGTGATTTCTCATGCGAGCTCCTGCACGAGTACATTTCATTTCAAGCATCTTTTAAACATCTTCAAAAATCAGTCTGGTCTTGGCATATTACTGAGATTAGTATTGATCTCTGTCTCTGAATATGAGAATGTGCTTTTCAAACACAGTAGTTTATAAACTTTTGATTAAAAAATATCATTTTAAGGCTTTTCAACTACACACTAAAACAACAAGCTCTCTTGAAATATATTAGGAATTTGGAATGCTAAACATTTGAATACTTTTTCTCCACAACCTATTAAAATTCATGTCAAAAGTACCTTTCCAGCATCCCCGGCTCGAGGTAAACCAGCCCGCTCCGCTTCATTTTTCCACATCACCGTACAAAAACAAAACGAAAAACACTTTTACTCTGCACACACCGCAGTTGTTACCCAATGTACTTTTCTTCCCCCTCAAAAAAGATCTCATTTCTTTATATTAAATCTGTCTGCTTGTGCTCTGATGTTTCCAGCGGGTCATTATTTAGTTGCTTACTCAGGGATTCTCTCCACACATTTCTAATCGGAGACACTCGTGGGCGCACTGAGTCGGTTCCCGGCTCAATGACGGCTATATTTCCTCGGGATTCTAACAATGTTGCACCTCGACTCTGATTAAAGTCAAAGATTTGTCCATTTAAGGAATAAAACAAGAAATACCAGGTAAAGTGGAAACATCAAGAATCAGCTCTGGCCTTTGAATTAAAGCATCTGACCCGAAACCATATTTCATCAGGCCGGACAGGTTTGGAGAGAGTCAGTTTTCTTCTGATTGGATTGCATCAATTCTGCATCTTATTTTGTTTTTTTATCTTTTTTAGTTTGTTATTTTGTTGAACAAAGAAGGATGTGGACGGAACGATCCAGAGAAAAAAGAGAAAGGGAAAGAGAGCAGGAGACTGTGAAGTGAGTCAAGGTGAGGCGGAATGAAAGTAAAGGAAAAGAGTCATGCCACAGCGGAGAACATGTCAATCAGTAGGCATTTTAAGGTCTCATGGGGCAACAGTGAAGTGTAGCTGAAAGTGAAGGAAAGGACACTGACGCTTTGTCAAAGAATGATCCTACTGAAAAAAATCACTAGGACACATCTCAATCTAAAACACGCTGTCACAAAACAAACACGTGTTAATAATCCCTACAGACATCTGTAAAGAAACAGACATATTGTAAAACACAACAATATTACCCTGAACGCAGGTTATTCCAAAGCTACATTCTATTTAAGACCACATAAACAGTTTGGCCTAGATGATTTGATTTATTAAAGTAATGTACGAATATGAATGTATGCACATTAAAGGTTCAATGTTTGATATTAAAGAGAATTTATTATAATTTTTTTTGCATATAATATAGATACATAAGTCTTCAGACGTGTATGTTGAATTAAAAATTTATTGTTTTAATAAAATATATGCTTTTTATCAGGTTTTGTAGACATATATAAAAAATATTATTTAGCTTAAGTTATTACAATTACAATAAAAAATTATTCGATTGGCTTACGCTTTTATCCAAAGTGACAAACAGTATAATGCAGTTGCCAATCATCACTGCAGGGAAAAAAAGGGGTGAGGTGTCTTGTTCAATGACACTTCAGTCATTGTCTGCGGACCCTGGGATTCAAACACACAACCTTCTGCTTACAAGTCAAACTCTCTATCCACCAGAGCACGACTGACTCTATAGATTATATATTTCTGTTTGGCTCAAGTTAAAAATATAGTTTCTATTATTTAGAAAAAATATATGCTTTGTGTTTTATAAAAATTGTTTTTAGACATATTAAAATATTATAAGTTATAAGCATATTTTATAGGTTATAGTTTTTTATATTAGGTTAAAAAATGTAGACATTACAGGTGCAGAAAATATTCTTTATCTCAACATTATATATAAAATATATTATAAAAGTTATAAATTATATATGTGAATCATTAATTTGAATTGTACAGTTGGTTGATTTTTTTTCATTGTATAAAGACATTATACAAGTTTTTATAGCCTTAGAATGATTTATTTCTATCTACATACACTGCAGGTCTTCTTAGATGGAACTTACTGACACGTTTCTACGGAAGTCCTTGAATTGCCGTTTCGCAATTATATAATTATATTATCTACTTCACCAAAAAAGCGGCAACGGGATGACATCTGTGTCCTGTGTTTCAAGAGGGAGGAGCAGGAGTGAATTCACATCTGAATTTAAACTTTTAAAGACACAACTGTAAACATGCCGAACCCACCTAACCCCTAACTTTCAGCTCTTCAACAAGTCTGCTATGTTAATGGATTATAAATAAAGACATCGCTTTGTTGACTGAACGTACTGCTTGCTCCTTAACAAAATATAAAATTCTCTAAAAATGAATAAATGGAATTGTAATAATGGTTACAGATTGGTAGTGTTGCTGATAGGATCCTGCAAAGAGTGAATCATTACTGTGCCAACATCAATTTACAACACATACTGTTGTATATTAAGTTACAACAATTCCTGACAAAAATTATAACTATAAAACACCTTCGATTCGGGAAAAGCTTTCGAAAAAAGGTCAACCCACAACTTTTTAAGTCATATTTTTTTATCTCATAATAGGCAAACATGACAATCATGTTGTCAAAATAAAACCATAATATTAAATTAGAATTAATCCTATACACCTGTAACAGCACAAAAACCTATTTCAACAAAAAAAGGCTTCACTACAGCTATAGAACCCAGAGAATTAAATCCAGGTCAATGTACCAGCCGCTTACACCAGAGACCCAAAACAACATCAGTCTTTGGCTGTCAGATAAACACTGACACAGGCCATTGAAAGAAAATGCAACTGCTCTTTAATGTAAAGCATTGATGTTTTCAGATTGCTCTCTCAGTATGAGTGGACTTCAGCAGGGTTACGCTGGCATGAACCGTTGTGTGTACCCGTGCAAAGTTTCGACAAAAAGATGTCTCACGTCAATCTATATCAGTTTGAAGAGTGTCATTATCGAGTCTGGCTGTACAGAAGGCTGCAAGGGAAATAGTAATGTCTTACCTTGGGTTAGAAGGAAAAGGTTGAAGATTGAAGAAAAGATTATTGCCATCATAAGAGCATCCCAAGAAACAGCAGGGAAGAAAAAGAAGAAAAAGAAAAGGAGAGCTATTAGTAAATGGCAATAAATATACCATATATAAGCAAAAAACACAGTTCTAATTATGGCAGAGCCCACAGAGTTTGTTTGGAAACCAACAACCTTGGTTAGTCACCCTAGGGTAGAACGACTTGCCATACAGAATAACCATACAAAAAAACAAGATATTCTGAGAAAATGGAATGCACATATTGAAAAATAAATGTTTAATGGTTCAGTGTAGCAGCTGAACAGGAACATTTTTCACAGTATGGAGTTTGTGAGATCTCTGGAAATTAAACACGTTAATGTTTCATTAAAGGTTCTTCACAACAGCACATTTTTCAGGATTCTGTAAAAAACAGTACATAGATCATTTTTAAATTAACATACAGACGAACATAAAACAAGGCGGTAAGAAGGTTTTTCACTAAAAGACTACAACAAAAATAAGCAAGTGCAATTTAAAGCTAATGTATTTTTGTCCCTTGAGTTTAATGCGAGCTGAGCACCTCAGCACCCACAAACCAAAAATAGACACAGGTCCTAAAACAGAAGAACATAAAACTCAGACTCATCTTCAGTGTTGTGTCTGCATGAGAAGGTTTATGTTTTATTGCTGCCATGGTCAGCTTCAAGATTCTATCTCTCTCTCACTGTCTCTCTCTCTCTCTGGAGAGTATTAAAGAAATCTTCAATATAAATTATATATATTTAGTCTTTTATTAATTTTTTACATATACATTTTATTTTTATTCATCCTTTATGAGTGTTACTACGTTTTGCTAAAATATAACCAATTTAACCTAACCATAATACAAAAAAGTTTTAAAAGTACTTGCCAACTTCATATTATGAAATTATTAAATATTGTGTTGTGAGTTTGTTTTAATTTCCTGAAAAATGCAATTTGGACTTACAAGATTCTGAAAAAACAGCGATGAAATGTTCATTTTATTTTATGACGTTACATCATCTAAAAGAGTTATTACAAAGACTTTTTAAAACCAAACTGCATGACTGTTCCTCAAGAGTACAGATACATCTAAACATGTTTCAACTTCACTTTTATGCATATGAATATACACATTACAACATGATTTATTATAAAAAGATTTGTCAATGTTGTGTTCAGTGCGTGCTGATGTAGGTTATTAAAGTCCAATGTCAAATAGAACTACTTGCGCAAACACACAACATTACAGAAACACAATGCTTTCACAACTTGACCAACATCAGGTTCAAGTGTTCTACTTCACACCCTTCACACATGTGATCTAGTTGTTCGTCCCTCAGCTCAGCACCAAACTGCCCCCTATACTCCATCTCCAAAAAAACCAATCCATTACTACATCCAAATACCCAGTGCCTTACATTCCCTTTCCCCATCTGTGCTTCATTTCACACTTTTTCACACCATTTTCATTGTCATCCTCACTTGTGGGAAAGTGAAGGGTTGCGTTCGGTAAGAGGATAGCTCATTGGTTCTCTTACAAATGACATGCAAAAAGTAAAAAGGGACTTGAGATAACACTAGTGAGTGCTTTTGGTGTACCTCTCTCTTTTTCTCCAGAAAGCAGGGGCTCAATGAATAAATGAATGAATTAACATGAAGTTCAGGCCCCGGGGTCCTTCTGCAACTCCTAAAAGTGGAAAGCCCCGCCCCGCGCCTCTTAAGTCACCAGCGACACAAAGACCCACACACAAGCACATGATTCAGAATTATTATGACACGCACACACACTTAGGAAAGATTTATGACCCACATCACAGTATTTGCAATTCAAGAGTTCAGAACTCTATTTATTATAGAAAGAAAGTAACACTCTGTATGGAAAAGATGGATATAGAGGAGAGAGAGAAAGAGAGAGAAAGGACATTAGGGGAAAAATAAAGAGGATGTTATTGTGAAGACACATCCTGGAGGGGAATGAGGGACAGCTCTATATTTAAAGCACACTCTTTCTCCAAACACACTTTCACTGAGAGAGACAATGACAGAGAGAGAAATGTCTAATGTCATATCTACTGTGTGCTACTCTGTCACCTTAGAAGATAGAGAGATAGAGAAAGAGAGAGAGAGAAAGAGAGAGAGAGAGAGAGAGAGAGAGAGAGAGAGAGAGAGAGAGAGAGAGAGAGAGGGACTTGCCGGTGGCTGTCTGACCTCTCACTAAAGCTAGAAGTTTAGTCTCCTTACAAGACTTTTCCATAAGAATTCTCAAGCACACATTAACAAACATCTCACCAGGGAAATGAATGCAAAGTGCAGATTATTTTGTGATTTTAATACACTAACACTTGAAAAATAAGTATTCTATTGTAAATGGTTTATTTTGGCACTTAAAATACCAACGTAACTCAAGGTTCTCTGAGATGGAAAGGGTTCATTGAAGACTTAGGAGAATTCACCAAAAAATTTAAATTCCTTCTAGTTCTTTTAAACCTGTATGCCCTTCTAACCTCCGCAAGACAAATAAAAAGATATTATTTCGATCATTCTTCATATTATCTCCCTTTGTGTTCTACAGAACGTTCTTATGGAAAAGTATCATGCATTCTCGATGTTGAATTGTCATGTTTAACATGAGCCATTTGTTATTTCAGTACTTCTGTGCTCAATACACTCCCCCAGTACAGCCAAAGGCTCGGGAAAGGTTTTCTCACATATTCAACCTATCACTATCATTAGATCACAAGTTATTTATTGGCCACTCACCCGAAAAATCCCACCATGCATCAGTCAGAGACTGTGGAAGAGACTAGGGCTGTGATAGTAAAAGAAAATTACCTTCACGTTGGGAAATCACTTACTACCACCAGTGTTGCTTTGGCGGGTGGTATATCCCCTTCAAGGTTTTTTGATTTGATTGAAAAGTAATGGCGACAAAGACAGGTGGTGGTCACCAGAACTTGATCAAACCGATTAAGACTGAAGGGTTCAATGCTGCTGTTATTGTTTCACTGAGAGAGATGCTATGATCTATAAACGAAACAGATTCATCCCCGCCGATAATCCCATTTTTGGATCACTTGATGAGATGATCAAGTCAGAAGTAATGCACTCCTGTGTCGTTTAATGCCAATACACACACTTTTGTTTTGCATTATTATGGAAGAGAAAAAGTTTATGTGGACAATGGAGGCAAGAGTTCGTAGCCTACCCTGCGAGTCTGACAACCGCGGAGAGTGACATGTCAAGGCGGAGGAGAGCTTTTGTTAAAAGGTTTCAAAAGTTTGTCCTGTTTATCAACGGGCAAAGGTAGGCTACTGATGACAGCCTTCAACCTCGGTGACGCGGTTGTCATGGTAACCGTCACAGCTCTAACTACCATCATTGTGAACATTCCTGGACAAGAAGCTTTATTGCCAGGTGTGCTTACACACACAGGGAATTTGTCTTCGTGACAGAAGTTTCAGTGTGCATACAATATGAAATGACAATACAAGTGACGTGTACATAGGAAACAAAAAGGTTAAAAATAAAATAACAACAATAAAATAACATTTTCTAGCAGTCTTCGTGAAGCGTGCCTTCCCAACTCTAAGTTCAAGAACATTTCATGGTGGACACATTCAGCCCCACGAAATGTTCATGAATCTTTACTTTTAAGAGTGTAACCCTCACCAATCCCCTGTACACTAAAACTCCACAAAACTCCTCTGGATTAGTGATACAGCTCTCCTTGTCATCAGAAAGAGGGATTTTAATTTCACAGTGTTATCAGTCCATACGCAGCTCACTGTGAACTCTGTGAGAGGCTGAGAGACACCGTCACTGACAGCATTCAAGTGCTCACTATACAGACATTCAGAAACCCAGAGGGGAATCAAAGCTGAAGGACATGTCTGTTCTTTCTGACTGGCTTTAGAGAGAGACGCCGTTGATTTTTGCATAGGGTGGGTTTTCACGACCCCGGCAATGTTTATGGATGCAGTAATTGAACTAACTGATGTGATCTTTCAGAGGCATGCGTTCGGGAATGAAAATGCGAGGCAAGCAGACGGCAGGCACGGCGACACCATAATCCTCTCTAGGTCAAAGAACACAAGCAATGGATATAAGGATTTCTCCATAATAGAATCCCCAAACAATTGCTTAAAATTCAGGTCTGCCCTCGCGCTGTGAATCAGCGAACAGGAACATGCCATACGGGCTTACATAAGCAAAGCTTCTTTTAAACATCTCTGTCTATCTCTCTCTGTCTGTCTCTGTACCATCAAACGCAGCTTTGGACCAAGAGGACCGACCACCAGAGGGAGTTTGAAGTTTGTTTGAAGGATTTCTGAAGGTCCGGTGACCACGCGGTTAATTTCACCTCTGAAGTCGTTCGCTGAGAGCCTTCAGAAAAATATTCCCCGTTTCTTGCATTTGTCGCAAGGGTTTTGTGGCACTCTGAAAGTTATTTCTCAGGTGTCTCCTGAAGCTGTGAAGCGGATAACGATCTTTTCTTTCAGTCTCTCTTAAAAAACCCTGGACTTGAACCATTCTGTCATGGAAACATACACATTTTTGTTTGTGTATTCATTTATGAGACACATATGGGTTTTGTTTAAGTTTGTGAAAACATGGATTCATAATGAAAATAAAAATATACACAACTTTAAATCCTTAAATAAGGTAGTAAAGTAATCTTAAATCTGGGACAAAAGGATTTACGGCTGCATGATATTGAAATAGCGCTACTCGATTGTGAAAAAAATCACTATTATTTTTCCAAATGTTGAGATCACAATTATTTAGGATTACACTACTTTGAAAAAATGAGTTAGTCAAAAATATTTATCTAATTATCAATGTAATAATTATCTTATTATCAAATTTATTATCAATGTAATTTTCAACTTAATAAAGAATAAGATTAATAGAGAATAAAATAAGAATAAATGTGAAAATTTCAAGTAAAAGATATGAGACATGCCTTGCAAAACTGAACGATGCACAATAATGCATGAGCTCGATTATTCTGTTTTCATAATTGTTGGATCCAAAATTAAATTGAAAATCGATAACGATTAATTTCACAGTCCTTTATTAAAGATAAAATAATTCTTGCAAAATAAAACATATCATATCCAATCCTTTATTGCACATGGTTTGTGGAATTAATATATAGCCATAGAGAAAGAGAGCACATGAATGGACATGTGCCAGACTCAAACCCTGTATCCCCACATAAGCACACGGGTTCAATGTGATGCAGTAGCTACAACACAATTCACAATTCTAAAAGAAGCCCATCAAAACATTTCAGATTTGGCTGCTACGCTTTACCACATTATCATTTCAGTCCTGGACTCCCATAGTTTGGCATTCAGACAGAGAACTCCGGGGTCTTGAGAGGGCTACTTTTAATCAGCCAGTTTGTGTGCTGCTCCAGCTGGTAGCACACGAGCCGCGTGGCTAAACGAAAAGCGGGCACAGAGACCATCCGTCCGCAAGGCGATCACTGATGAGCAAAGCAACCTGGTCATTAGCTCTGATTGGCTGCCACGCCTATATGCTAAAACGTTGGAAAAACTGCTTTTCAAATCCCAAAACACAGGTGCACTATTTCTCTCTCTACCCATCTGCCCTCTCGCAGACTATTTTGAAAATGTGAAATAGATGAGGAGACGCTTACTGAATAGTTGATCAGAGTTTGCAAAATCAGCAGCTCCTAGTAGTGGAACATTGTGATGACTGCAATGCCGTTGCAAACCCATTTGACTTTCTTACTTCAACAGAACAGAAAAGAAGATATTGTAAAGAATGTTGGAAACTGAGCAGTACTGGCACCCATTCACTATTTTATGAACACAAATGCAAGTAAGGGTATTCTATTCTATTCTATTCTATTCTATTTCTGACCCTCATAAACCCCTTATTTTGCCTTTAAATAGTCCAGCTACATTCATGAATCTAAATTAGTATGACCTGTTTGAGGTTATTAGCTGTTATAAAGCCACCTATGCAATCTACAACCAGTCACAAGTCTAAGTAGCAACATGGGCAAAACCAAAGAGCTGTCAAAAGACACAAGAGTCAAAATTGTACACCGTCACAAAGCTGGAAAGGCCTACGGGGCAAGCAGCTTGGTGAAAAAAGAACCACTGTTGGAACAATTGTCAGAAAATGGAAAAGGCTAATGATTGTCAATGTCCCTCAGACTGGGACCCCACAGAAGATCTCTCCTCATTGGGTATCAGTGATGCTAAGAAATGGTAAAGAATCAGCCCATAACTATATGGGAGGAGTTGGTCAGTGCCGTGAAGAGACCTGGGACCAAAGTTTTCAAGGCTACTAATATATTAAGACATCATGGTTTAAAATCATTTAAATCATGCATCGCGTGGATGGTTCCGTAATTTACAAATAAATTGTTAAAAAAATCACACAATGTGATATCCGGATTTATCTTTTTAAATTTCGGTATCTCACAAATACACCAATGCTGAAAATTCTAGACCCCTCCATGATTCCTAAGTAGGATAACTTGCAAAATAACAGGGTGATCAAATACGTATTGACCTCAATGTATATTTCTGTTTAAATGACTATGTCAAGACATTGGTTTGACGGTAAACCATTGGCTTGTCCCGATCAATAACCTCCACGAAGAAAACTAAATCAATGCTTCTCTTATAATCACATGCTTCTTTAGATTATGGGAACGCCTAAACATTTCTAAAGCATTCCAATTAAAACCTCTCCAGAGGATGAAAATTATCCATTATTAATACATCAAAACACAGACCGAAGACGCTGGACAGACGTGTGCACATACGGTGGACACACATACCCTCACACACACCCGGCGTCTATTAGAAAAGATGCATTCAAGCTTTACCGTCCCCCACTTTAATTGGCTTATTAGTTTTGCCCGTCCATCCTTTTAGCCTGATTGGCTCTCGTTTTAAAAGCAGGCGAGAGAAAACAAATGCACATAGGCCCATAACAGGGTCTATAACTTCAGTGTCATGCATAGCACAATGTTAATCAGTCCTCTGGGCTAAAATAAGGTTCCAGGTGGTGTGGAACACAGTAACCTCTACAAAGTTCAGCTTATGCTTATCTAATGAGGGCATTTTAATCTCTTAACCATGGCAGTGAATATTTTAACAAGCTTTCTCTCCTCTCTCTCTCTCTCTCTCTCTCTCTCTCTCTCTCTCTCTCTCTCTCTCTCTCTCTCTCTCTCTCTCTCTCTCTCTCTCTCTCTCTCTCTCTCTCTCTATCTGGATACTGCGTGAGGTGAAACAGATATGCATTTTTTATTAAACTGTGTGTAATATTTATCGAGTTACGGCGAGTATGAATCATTTTAATTGTGCTTGTACTCTGCAGGGCATGTCCAAATAAGGGATACTCGAAGACTGGCTCCCTCTCTGAATTATTTTTTCTTAATCTCTCTCTCTCTCACAGAACATCTCTCGCTCGCCCTCATCACTTGCACATACTCTCCATCTCTCACCAGGCTAGAGAGAGAAATTAAGAAAGAGAAATATATTGGGGTTTAATGGGCTTATTACGAAAAAGCAAACACAAAATAAAAGCTCATTATGGTTAGTGATTTAGGGGGCGGCCGTGGATTTACCCTTGCCATGGGTGGCATTACCACCTACATACACCAACTTGAAGTGCCCTTTGATCATTACAACATCAACAAATGAAGGTTAAGAAAGAGAGAGAATATAAAAGTCAAGAGAGGAATCGAAAAAATGCAAATGCTCTGACCCTCGTCATTTCAGACCTGTAGTTTGTTTCTTCTGCAAAACACAAAAGAAGATATTTTGAAGAATGTTGTAAGCTGAACAGCACTGGGACCCATAAATTTCTATTGTATAAACACAAAACTAATGCAAGTGAATGAGTCCCAGTGCTGTTCAGATCCCCACATTCTTAAAATGACTTCATTTGTGTTCAGAATTGCAATACTAAAATAGTTTATTCTATTCTATTCTATTCTAATATTCTACTATTTCCATTCATAGAAATACAATAATATTTTATGATTCATACGCTTCATAAACAAATACTTACAGGAAATTTAATTCTTATGTGTGCAAAGGAAATTTTTGTAAAGTAAAAAAAAGATTAAAAAGAGCTAATGACTCTACATCCAGGAGCCCACAATTTACCAATTCTACAAAGCGACCATTTTCGCACCATTAACAAATTAGGCATCACATCTACGTTCCGATACTTCATCATCCTCATCAGCGTTGATTGAATATGTCACTGCAAGACTCACTCTCCGCTCATGGTTAATAATGCCATTAAGAGCCTCCGTCGAGATCAAATAACGGCAGAAAGCCAGTGCGCATCTTAATCAGCAATATTAAACATATTCACAAGTATGCAAATATTCAAAATCAAACCGTGGCATTATTTGTATACATAATTGCCACTTCCAAATGACGACAAATACTGGATGTGGCATTTTCTCGCAAGACAAATTATTTCAGTAAGTTATTATTTTGTGCTGAAATGAGAAAATGCAGGGCTTATTGCTGCTTGTTTGTTGATTTATGAAAATCTCGCAAGAAAAGTCATGTTTTTTTCATGAAGCGCCGGAGTACCGGGTTGAGTGCAGGTCGAGAGCGATACCAAATGGACCGGGAAGCAATTGATGCTAATTTGGAATATTGCTAATTTGAAAATACGGCGTGAAGCTAATCGAAATTCTATCTAGGGAGGGGGAAAGGGGGCAGGAAATAAATACGCAACTGTCTTGTTTGATCCAATTTCAGCAAAATGCAACAGAGCAGTTAGAGGGAGAAAAAGGGCCAAATCATTACCCCCTAAGTTGAAAATAAACTTTTTACTGCCTCAGCAGCGGCGGGCTTTATGGAGATTTTATAGATGTTTCCAGCATACTAATGAGCACAAGCCGATGATTCGATGGTCATCGCTGAAATTCTGAAAGATTTATTGGTAAACACTACAGTGCAATAAAATAAATCCATAAAGAACGGAAGACCTGTGACATGTCTGTCCTCTTGCTAAAAACGGAACCTTTTGAGACTGGTTCTATATCAGAACACTTTATCACACATTATTCAATTGCTTTCAGCGACAGATAAAACAAAGGGACAAGCCGGTAATGACTATAAAATGATGGTCGATGCAAAGAAAAGAGAAGAACATTGGTTTTTCTGTGCTTTGTCTCAGGGAGCGCAGTCAAGGTCAGGCCAACAGAAGGAAGGTTAGAAGAAAACTGTGGGGGATGGCCTCAGCCAATCAGCATACACGCTGTAAAAATCAACCCATGAGCCGATAAAACCCCAATCTGACCCAAAGGCTGCAGAAATAAATGATAAATAGAAACAAGACCTGCCGGTGGGAATTCGTAACAGACGTCTTGTTTATGATAAGTAATAATTATAATTATAAGTTTGAAAAATTAAAGTTTATCCAGTCGGTAAATAAGTACGGGAATAGCAGATAAATAAACTGAATATTAATAAATAAATGAAAATGAATTAAATGCAAACCGTTGTCCCGATCTTAATTTACTCAAAGCAATCATTTAGGACCTTTATTACTTTCTAATTTCAAGCTGCGGCTTCGTTATGACAGAACTCAACGTGCCCGGTACTAATCAGCATTGATATAAAGAAAAAGAATTATAAATAAAACTCAACAACTGCAGGATTAAAACTGTTTAAAAAAAACGAAGATAACAGGGATCGTCGACTCCACTCTCCACCCCCAGATCCAGTGCAGGGAACAGGGGGGAAGAGATGCAAGATGAAAGCGTGCACGACACAGTCAAGGACATGTCAAACACAGGAATAAAAGCAAGGGAACATAACATCCACTGCCCTTTGCAGCAACATCCACAAACGTAAAGTCAACCGGAGCAAGGAATTGTTACTTCTCAGCAACTTGGGAGATTTTTTTCTCTCTGTACAATACACCACGGGACAGCTTGGCGTTTTTATGCGAAACGTGTCAAATTGATCGTGCTGATATTTGTCAGCAAGCACGGAATAAGAATGCTTATTAGACGCCAAGGGGCCACCAAGACCCGATCCGCGCTGACTCAACATTATCCGGCAAATATTTATGTATAAAAAACAAATCTAACCACAGAAGGCTTTGAAGGGGAACTGCCAAGCACGAATACGCCCTAAAATACATCCTTGGTTTTTCCAGTGCACGTTCAGAAAACAAAACTAACCTCTGGCTTCGCTGGGAGGTATTTGCTATGGTAAATTGCACATTGTGAATGCGAAACTGAACAGACGAGTTGCTGAAACTTGGACTCAGCCTTCTTCATCCTGCTGTCAGATTTGTGATGCTTAAGCACTTTTTAATGGAACCGGAACCTAAAACAGCCAAAAGGTGTGTTAAAGTGCAAACAAACGAAAAATTGATATAAGTGTATATAGTGCTGTATAAACGTTATTCTGTGTACTTGAAGTTGTTATTAAAGTTCCGGAACATTCTAGCAAGTTTCTCTCCATCTTCCCCAAGGAAGCAGGAGAGATTTTTGACCTGTTGACCGTGACCAATCAAGATTTTCCTTTTTAAAAGCCTCCGAAGAGACCAGAAGAAAATCTGAAGAGACTCTTACAAGAGTGACTATGAACTGAGGCCGTCACATTTTGGTTTCCCTGTCTCAAAGACATTTTAATAATTGGGCCGAGGCTTTCTCCACTACAAGACGTCTGGTTCCTCCTCCAAACGATGTTGTGACACAGTAAATGATATATTTGTGACAAACAGCGTTCCAGGAACTAAACCCACAGCATCCTCCTTGGAAGGATGTCACGACACAGTTACATAAAAGTTTCCCTCCTTTTCCGGGACAGCCTCCTACCCCTCTGCACCCCATTGTGTCTGCTTTTGTTCCAGTAATCACTCTCTCACCAGCTTGTGCTGAATCATCCAGTCCCACACACACAGACCATCATGAGGAACTCTCCAACCCCCAGATTTAAAGCAGTCATCCTACTGATACTGTCAAGAGGTCGTACATTTCGCTCTGTTCTTAGGTATGTACGTGAGATAAAAATATCTCACAAGGTGCGGTGAGGACAAAACAAAAAATTATTTAAAGCAGATTATTTCTTGAATTAGCTTGCAGGGCAAAAAAATTAAGTAACTTTAAGGTGGAACACTGTATTTTTTACAATTGTTACCTAAAAAAATCCATATGTAATTTACACAAAGAAATAGCACAAAAGATGATTTTTTGAAAAAACTTAATTCAGTTTAATGCTAAGGGAACATTATTAATTTCATATAGTTCGGGGCACTAAATAAATGAACTGAAAAAAGTAAACTTAGAACTTGGACTGCATGAATAAGAAATAAAAGATATAAAATGAGAAAGGAAGATACAAAATTGGTTACAAATTACAAATATTAGAATAACAAGAAAGATACAAAAATGGTTGAACATTTAAATTATAAAATGATAAAAGAAAATATACCTTTTCTTAATATTATCACTAATAAAAATAAATGTGAAAATAATAAATACTATATTGTCAAAAAAAATTGGAAATGGCTAAAAATAAGAAAAATTAAAATAAGAAAGGACAACAAAAAATTCTGAATATTATAAATAATAAATGTTCACGCATTTCCTAAATCTTTGCTTCTCTCTTCCTTCGTCCTGCATCCCTCAAGCTCTCAGGGGATGCTGGGATTGAATAGCGTGATAAGGTTAACTGCGTTCTCATTCTTTAACACCCCGTCGCCTTTTTCCTCCCTCTTCCTAAAGTTCAGTAATGGGAAGCCGCTAACCCAGTTACCCACGATGCACTGCTGTACAGCTAAAGGCTAAAGCAAAAGCAGCGGACACATTAATAGCAAAAAATAGCTCTCCGGGGACACAGCTGGTGAGAATCCCTCTCCTTCCCCAAACTCTGCAGGAGTTTTCAAAAAGCTTTATCATGTCCCTGTCTTATTAATCTGGATGTCCTGGCCGGCGAATGCCACCTCCCATACAACTCTTAACAGATTACAGTTGACCGAGGGGTCGGAGGGGAGGGGTAGACACTGCACACTTTCCCTTGAAAAACAAATTAGATGACACAATCTGAAAAAAAGGTGCAGGGGATGGATATCTTGACATATAACCTTTAGATGGATAGAGCGGGAAATCTTTTTAAGACCATTGGGCGTTTACATCAGCCTTGTATTCCTGGCTATCGCGGCACTGTCATTTTTTTCAATAATGCTAAGTGTCAAAGCGTATTACTTTCGATCAGTGTCACGAAAACCCTTATTTCAAATGCACCCCTTCATAGACTAATAGACTTTTCCATGAATGCAAACCACTCTGAAAAATCATATTTCACAATTTGACTGAAATATATTGCCTGGGATATGAATAACAGCTCACCAGGTTGACACGGACGTCAGGTTAGTTTCAGTTTTTGGTGAGGTGCGATCTGGAACGACTACAGCGAGGAGAGACAGCCGGGAAACCATAAGCGCTGTTAATTATCCGCTCAGATCTCTGATGAAGAAACGCAGAGAGAAGACAAGTGTGTGATGACTTCGGCCGGCCTCCAGATCACCTCTCACTTCCACCCCAAATCTGCTGTCACAATCGCTCGCATCACTCAGTCCTCGGGGCCGTGAATCTTTAACTATACGATCGCCGGGTTGAAAGAACAAAACCTTCCAAAATAATTCAGCAGACATCCAACTTATAATGGGAAAATGTGTTGCTTTGTGAACGAAACTGAAGAAATGTGCGGGGACGTCGTATGATAAATGACTTTACCCAAAATGAGGACAGAGTGAATCACACACACGTGGGCCTATACATTTAATACAATACATCACCTCTACATCCTCCACAAAATACTTTTAACATTCTGTACCGCTACACAGCCCACTCTCTGCTATACTGTACTTCAGCTAAACTTATATACTGTCTCAGTCAAAGATAAAACAAAGAGAAGGGGACGGGTTCAGAATAAACCAATGAGGGTTGACACTATGGGAGATATGCCTGGGCATCCTGTCAAGAGACCTCGGTTTTTAGAAAAGATAGGTGAAGAGGTGATGAGGAGATTAACCCAGGGTTCCTCTCACCTCTTCTCCTGTCAATGCTGGGCTGTGAACTCATGTCTACATCAGATATTTGACAATGTAGATGAAAGGGATCACTCCCCATTGCAAAGATGACTCTGCAAAGTCTGAAGTCTTCTGGTGTCAGATATATAGTATGAAACTCTTGTATGGGAAGCAACAGACGCCTCCGGAATGTCGAGCAGAATTTCAAGGCTTTGAGTTCATGTGATGTTCATCGATTGTAATAGTGGAATTACAGCAAAATGAAGTAGAAGGCTCTTTTGTAATATTAAGAAAGTTAAGGCGCCGAGGCAGTAAAAGACAATATAGTAAACCAAATGGCATTTTTTTAAACTAAATATCCTAAGACAGAGACAAAAATCTATGGAGTTTTAGAAGAGATCTCAAGAATGTCTTCAGACATCTACAAAAGTCAATATTATTGAACATCTCAATATGAACTCAAAAATTCTAGTCTCTATAATCTTTATTTACACAATTTTTACATTTATTTCATGTATCATTTGTTGTTATTTTTATTGAACCGAAGCCACTTTTGTTGAAAATGTGTTAAATTATTAAACATAAAAAATTATAAAAAAATATAAGCAAATGTTTATAGCTGCCACTTTATTTGATTTAGTCATCTTAGTCAATGACATTGATGCACTCTTGAGTGTCGGAATTCTTTTTTGGGGCCATTGTAAACAGTTTCTACTTCACAATAGTACAAAAACTGTAAAAGCAGTTTTCATTGGCCATTCAGCCGATCTCTTCCTGGCAGCATTTCAGCCCTGAGTGCTCCATTTACCTTTCCATCAACTCTAAACTCTGAGCTGCTGTTTGTGCCAAATGTGCCAACAGAGCCTGAACACGCACACACACGCAATACTTTAGGGATACAGTGATGGAAGCAAAGCTGTGTGTGTGTGTCTGCATGGCGTGTCCTCAAATTCCCTGCGCATCACGATTCCTCTGGCTCCACATTGACTCGGGTTATTTAAGGAACAGAGAGTGCAGGGAAAGAGAGATGAAGAGAAGGGGATTTTTCGTTCGATCTGAGCAGAGGGGATTGGGAAGACGAAGCCAAAAGCTTGTGCGTTTCCCGTGCATCACAGTCAAATCTCTGAACTTGCGGGAAAACATGCACGCCTAACAGATACACAAGGAGACGCTCGTGTTACCAAATATCCCTGTAGTTTAAAAATGAAGGGAGACAACGATGAGAATAATGATCAAATATTCACTCTGTTTATATATGTATGTCTAAGAACGAGGAATTTTGTTTTACTGTGACTTGTTATTGAGAATTGTTTCAGGATTTGACCATAAATATAGGTTCACATACCTAGTACAGATATAAACGATACAAAAATCCTGTTTATTACATTTATATTTACATTTACATTTAGGCATTTAGCAGACGCTTTTATCCAAAGCGACATACAATAGTCGAGGAGACAATGAAGCGGTAAATAGCCGATACAACAATAGGTGAACAAGTGCTACAACAATGTTACCAAGTTACACAGAGAGAGAAGTTACAAAAGTTTTTTATTTATTATTTTTATATAGAGTGAGTAGGTTAGAAAATAAGGTACTCCTAGTGAGTTAGGTGTACCCTATTATTATAAAGAGATTGTTCACCCTGAAAAATTGGATTTATGTCATTCCAAACAAGTGTGACTTTCTTCTGCAGAACAAAAAAGAAGATGTTTTGAAGAATGCCGATAACCTGAACACAAAACATTCATCAAAATATCTTCTTTGGTGTTCAACATTACATGCTGGAATAAATGATGACAGAACTATCCTGAAAAGTTTTCCCGTGGACGAAAACATATGGTGAACAAAACCATCCAAAGTAAGTTACAACCCAGAACACTCTGTCAATGTCCTAGCAACCAAAAATACCTTAGCAACAGCAATGTGGTGGTGTGTTTTTTGAACACAGTAAAATCATTCCTATTTTCTTCATAAGATGTAACATGTAGCCGAATGTTACATGTAGTCGAATTAATAAAAGGTATAGTTCATAAAATCTCATTTCTCTGTCATTAAAAAAAAGGGTGGAACGCTGTCAGCAAACACAAAGAAGATTTCCTCATTTCCGCATTTATTTACCATATGAATATTTATGGTGAAAACATGAGGCGAATGTTTATCATTAGAAAATACTAGAAGTCCTTGTCACTCTGAGTGGGTGTGTGTTTGTGTGATGAGCGCGCACAGAATAAATGCATAATAAAGTCAATTCCAACGGGCGGCCAGACGAGACGCAGACTTTCATTTCTGAAGCCAACCGCTGGCGAGAAGTCATGCTTTGCCATTCTAATGCATTGAACCTAAAGTGGTCATGTGCACACGCTCAAAAAACACAATAAAACCTACAAGATTAAACACTATGAAATGTATAATTTCTTCATTTTATTCTTATTCTGAATGATCTGATATGTACACAACATATACAGCGTATATTTCCCCTACATGTCTCTGCAAAATAAAAAGGTTCATAAATGAAGAAATGACTAAATATGTTTAAGTTCACTCGCAGCGGTATGCTTTTAATCTCAGTGAGTTCTCCAAAGCCTCCACACTCCCTACCATTCAGGTCTGACAGGAATAAACACAGTAAGCATATCTTTTTATAGTCCTGACACCCAAATGCCCCAGTCCGTAATGCACTTTTAATGTTTATATCCACAGCAATTAACCAAGCACCCCCCTCGTCTGAAAATCACCGGGCTAATGAATAAAACGGTTTCCTCGCAGAATCACAACCGCTGGAGATTGCTGTTTGCCGACGGAGGACGACACGTACAGTAATTGCTGTCTAAGAGATGAAGCTCTTTCCACGCATCTGAAATATTGTAACACTGCAGTAAAAGGAGCAGAAAAGTCATATAGATATAAACTGGACAGAAAGTTTAAGGTTCAGATTTATCTTCACTTGCCAATGTCTGGTGAACTTAGTAAACTTAGCTAGCATACATTTTTCTTAGTGTTATGAATTTTGCATGAAGGAATTTTATATATTTTTTTAAATGAATATTAATTGTTTCTATCTTTTATAAATGCTCTGTGGCAAAATCAGTAACCTGTCACTTTGGGTGAAACAGTGACTCCACTGTAAGAAACCTTTACGGAGTTATGAAATTTTAAAAAAAGTACATGAATTTTGTACAAATGTATGAATTTACCTGTTTTACTGCAGACCCATGGCATACACAGTTCTGTTGGCCTGTGACATCCGTTGTATGAACAAAAAAGACATTTCTCAAAATATCTTCTTTGTGTTCAACATAAGGTATTCCACCTCATGTATGACTTTCTTTCTTATTCTGAGAAAGAATGTATTGTAAAGGATGTTGATAACCAACCAAAGCCTGTCTCCATTGCCTTGCATTGATTTTGTGTCTATACAACAGAAGTGAATGTCTCCTGCTGTTGTTTGCTTGTCAACATTCTGTAAAATCTTTGGTATTATGCGTAAGAAACAAAGTTAAACAAGTATGAAATGACAAGACAGAGTTTGCATTTTGGGGTAAACTATCCCCTTAACACCTCTTTTATGTTGATAAATATAAAGAAAAGGGTTGTTAAATTGTAACACTTACACGTCAAGTCTATTTTAGTAAAGATGGAATGTCGGTAGTATCTACTGTTGCTTTTTGCAGATAAACCATAATCATTAAAACAAGCTGCGGCATGTCTTTATTAGTCATTCATAAATTCCCATCGCTGGTGTCTCCTCTAATGAAAACCGGGCAAAATGCCCCTCTCTCTGTTCTGATCGGACACACACCACATGCTCGCCCTATCCGTGGGTTAAAAGTGGTTCCTCTAAAGGTGCTGAGACGGCACTCCGCCCCGGAAAGGCCTGAGATATTAAAGCGAGAAAATACAAGAGCAAGCGAGCAAGCTTTGGTCAGCATTGTAAGTCATATGCTTAAGAAAATGCAGCGCTAATAAAACCAGGCGTCAAACAGATGTACTTTGTTGTAATGTAATAAAAACGGCACTTATAAGTACTTTACAAATTATTATTTCTCGAGAAAAGCATCAAGCTGTAATTAAAACTTCTAACATTTGGAACATTAGCGGCTTTATGTCTTTGCAAATTAACTTTACCGTATATTACAATGAGTTCTTTTTTGGGATCAGCATACCATGAGAACAATTTGAGGGGCTTAAAGACTTTTAATCTCTTCTATCAGTTCAAAGGCTTTGAAAACTATATGCCTGCAACTGAAACTGCATACTGTGAAAGTACGTACTAAATAAAAAAAAAACACACACTTATTTTATGATAAATTAGTATGTAAGCAGCATGGTTTTAAATCATGTGACCTATAGTTTGTGTTTCTGTAAAGTACAAACAATAAATGCAAAAATAATTTCTTCGGCATTTTCCTAAACAAGTACAATATAAAAATAACTTCACTATAAAAACTATTTAATTTATTATCATTTTCACTATCCATAAGCAAACTACAGAAACTCCATTTAGGTGTTTTTCAAGATTTTTTCGAGATTTCAAGCATAGGCTACAATTCACCCTGCATACTACGTAGTAGATTTTTAGGGAACGTTTCTCTATGGACTTGCGGAAACCGGTCTTAAAAGTCAACCTTGGAACAACAAATTTGGGTGACCAAACTTGGCATTCTTGAAATCAAGAACAAATACTTTCAGCCATTTTCTGTACTTGAGTATTTGAATCGGACTTTGACAGATTTTGATGATGTAAAGCAAAAACAAGAGTACACAAGATCGCTGTCAATGCATATTAAGAAACAGGGTGTATCTACTCCCCAAAGAACAAAAGCAAATCTAGGCAACGCTGGATTTAAGAACTCCAAAGCTTGCCAGGCTTTTCTAGAATCGGAGTTTCCCTTCTCCAGTGATTAATTATTGGAAATGGAAGACAGCTGTGTCTAATTAATCTAGTCAGAGGGTTTGATGCAAGATTCAATGTGGAGAAAACCATCCAGCAGTTTCTGACTTTTCATGGAGATCTCATGTATAATGGAGGCTGGATGGAGTGAGAGAGCTTGTTAGTAGGTCAGTATCTCTGGTTTGATGTCCCTGAAAGACCCATGTTAACAATTTATGCTCTTGTCAGTTTATTTTCTTGACTTTATCAAATTATCTGTGCAGTTATGTATACAAAAAACTGGGATTGTAAAACTGTAGGTGAAGTGAATACAAAATTCAAGTTATGTTGCACCATAAAAAAATATGTTTGGCTAGAAGATCATGGAACATTTTTTGCATTGTGACATTATTTTTAGAACAATTGAGCACCGTTAACCCTCAATCTCTCACTACCATAATGCACATTTACTGTTGATTGTAATTCCCATTATTCTCTATGATGATTTCCATTAGATGCTCTTTGTTTAAATGTCTGGAATTTCTTTACAGAAATCAGCATTAATTAATAGAACCACAATAAATATAACCACGATGAAGAAATATTTATATTAAAAATGATATATTTTTTAAAACAGTTATACGAATGTTTTTTGTCATGCAAATAGAAATTTAGGTGGAAAATCTGTTAATTGTCAAAACAAAGTCACTATGAAAAAAATATCTTGCTGGTCCTTAAATAGAAAATAATACTCTCTTTTCTTTACGAGATAAAACCAGCGTTTGTTGGCAACATTCACCGCACAGATATAACCAAGCATACCTTAACATACAGTATACACACATGCCCACACACATCCAGCAGGTATCCGAGTGGATGAGGTGCACAAGGCAAGGGTCACTCTTTTCCCTGGAAACAGTGTTTCCATAACAACGCCATGTTGCCATGAACACCTTGTGAGCAAGTAATTAGGTGCACTTGTTTAGCTCCATAACCGTTTCATTCAGGCCTATTTTTGAAACCCAGTGTTTTCTTAATTACTTGTCTCTAAATGTGGACATCATTTTTTTCTTTCGCTGGTGACTCATTTTTAACGCCCCCCCCCCAAACTCACTTACGCTAATTAAGCTAAACACTGTGTTAATGTGACATGATGAGAGAACGCAGCGAAGCTTAATGAAGGAGCGTAACATCGAGACCATCCTTACAAAGAGGTGAACGAGATATAAACCGTAAAAACTTTACACCTACGCAAAGTGAAACATAACATCTCATGTGTGCATCAATGCAGTTAACACGAGGCCTTTATGAAGCACAACTGACCTCGTCTCACGATATGATGGAGAAGAACCTTGAGAGGAAAATGAATGTACTGTACTGCTGTTAGTGGCATCAGGGGGAATCTGCTTCATGGGGAAAAATGGAAAAATGCATAGCGGTTGAATCTGTGGCAGGGGGCTGGGATCTCACCATGAAGCACACAGTGGGTTGTTCCTTCAGGAGGAATGAGATGGAGGAGAGACGTCATAGGACGCCCAGCAGAAATAGAAGGGCTCTATGATGGGGCTTCCTAAAATACTAGGGTATATTATTGCTGTTTTTCAATAGTACTGTTTTTTAATGATTTAATCAATCTTCTTTTTGTAATTATTATTATTATCATATATATATATATAAAATAATAAAGTATGTATATAGAAAATATAATAATAAAGTTGATACAAAATATTCGCCTTCCTGCAATATTTTAAATAGTTTATTTGCCCCCCCAAAAAATGAATGACATTAATGATGTTTTTTTAATCTATAAATATTGCTACAATATACATGTATTAAGCCAGATAACTGTGTATTATCAATAAGGTATTGTGTATAATTCATATACACAAGGTTAAGCACACCTTAGCCAAAATGATTGTTCCCTGTTAGCCCCCATCCTCAAAACAATAAACTAAATAATGCAAATGTAAATTTGACAGAATTCACTTAAAAAACTGTTATTTAATCCCAAAAATGTTCATACAAGCTACCTGCATATTTTACGAATGCTTTACTAAAAACACAGAGGTGAGGATTCTCTTGCAATTTCTGTATTCTTTTCACACATGGAATGCAACAGTTGAGGATTCAGTGCTGATTTAAAAACCCGTTATGTGTAAAGAGTCAAAGCCTAGCAGGTTCCAGACCCACAGCGGACAGTTAGTTTATTTGAGGTATGTCCACACGAGGAGGAAACTTATGTCAGGTGAAGTAAAAGACTCTGCCTCCTGTCAAACTCTGTGTAGCTTGAGGGGAAAGTGACAATTCAGAGGCAGGTCAGGGAATACGATGAAAAACCATCACCATCTTGGAACTAAATGGGTTTGGTGCACACAGCTGGTGAAGTCCCTTTCTCTTTCTCTCCTCATCTATTTCCTCCATCTTTCACCCAGGCAGGACCTTTCGGAGAGCATACAAAAAACCCAGAGTGAGCTAATAAGCATTCTCAGTGGTCCTGGTTCTGACGAGCGGAGAAAGGTCATTTCAGATATATTTACTTATAACAGCACAATGTAATATGAGGACGGCGGTCATAAAATGCAGCGAGCATATGATATTATTCTCAGTGTAAGGGACACGCTTTCTATCTCAAACAGCTTTTGCATATGTGATTGCAATAAGTCTCACAGCCACGTTCAATCAAAATCTTGTAATTGAGGACAGATATGAAAGCAAAACGCATCCGTGTCCCCATGGTCAGTGAGACAGGCTTTTATATTAAAATGTAAATATTCCAAAGTTGCCATCGCTCAAACAGCTTGTCTGAACGGGTTTTAGAGTTTAATGTTTTAAGATGCAGACAGACCACAAGGGAAATTGTCTGGTGACAGCCACTATTGCTCTTAAAATGCTACGCTGCCAAGAATCTTAAAGCCATCAGCTGCTATGAAAGCCTCCTCAGAGGAGCGTGCCGAGAATTTCTACCAGATGGATATCTGGCGCCAACCGGAGCACTTTGGATACAGGTCGAGTCGAGCGTTCCTCAAATGTTTTGTCAATGTCGACTACTTTGCCAAGTGAAACAGCGGCCCGGTCGATTGCCTTGCGAATCATGAATAAGTTATTGAGAGGTTTCCTTGGCGATAAGGTTCACTGACATCTTCTGGACTGTGCGATAACTCATGCTAAACTGGAGGGGATGACGGATGTTGCTACCCTTAGATAGCTTTGTCAGTGTCACAGCCTCCGTTCCCCGCCGGGTCCTGAGAAGTCCGGACCGGGCAAGGAGGAGCACAAGACTCGAATGTCTGGAGAAACGCCGCTGACAAAAACAAGGTCTCCATCTCCTAACTCAAATAACTACTCGCCTGCATGCCATATTTCTTCATGACCTTAAAGGAAATGACAGCTCTCATCTGGGAGCTGGTGTCAGATCGAAATACAATTGTTTTTGTGCTCTACCCTTTCCTCTAGCAATGACAGAATACGATGTTTCGGGGGTCGAAATTCTCTAAATATAATGGCCATTACATTCTATCTCAAAAAGTCGACATGAAGCGAACTTTTTAGCAAGTTTATGGTACTATTCAAGCAGGAAATAGATACAGAGAAAGATATATTTCATAAGGATGACCAGTCTTGATGATCTGCATACTTGGGACTGCTTGTAGGACCGTTAATGCAAAAACTTGTCAAGGATACATGAGCGTGCCCTTACCTACAACAGCACGGATCTTCGGCACATGGGGAATATCGATTGGAAAGAGGCACAGATGTTTGGCCTGTTTCATGCTAAGAGACGTGAGCACGAGTCCCGACCTTCATCCCAATACACAGAGACGTGCTGGCCCACCTGAAAACCTCATGTCACTTCTGTTGACATACTTCAGTTGAATCATTTGTACAATATTAATGTAATGTTAAAGTGATAGTTCAGCCAAAAGTAAAGAATAATCCGTCATCATTGACTCATTTCAAACCTGTTTTTATTCTGCAGAACACAAAAAAAGATATTTTGAAGTATATTTAACTGAATAATTTATCTTCTATTGTATAGGCACAAAACCAATGCAAGTACATGGGTACTACCATTGTTTGGTTCATCAAAATATCTCATTTTGTGTTCTAAAAAGGAAAGTAAAAGAATCTATATAACTAAGAAATCAAATAAATACAAAAACATCAGTACATTTCAGTTAAGTCCATTAAACTAATGTTTACTTTATTTGGTTCTCTTCAACAGTCATATTCTACATGATTGTTCTATGTTTGATTCTAACAAAAAAATGTTTCTTGAATCTAAATCCAAATTATCTAAAAAGTTTTGATATTTAACTTTCTGCATTTCCTCTACGAGTAGCCTTTAACAAAGTTTTGCTGAGAGTTCCTTTAGTAAGTTAGTCCTGCATAAATGCATAAATGACTGCAAACTCAGTGAGTTGTGCTGCACAGTTAAAGAACATCACAATAATTCAATGACGAAGCATAACTCAAGGCTACGGAACACGCAAGGTTACAATTAAAGGTAATTGACTCAAACTAGCTACAGTTTCAGCCAAACTGAAATTTACCAAACACACAGCTAGAACCTCACAACAGAACAACCTCTTATAAAAAATCTACAATCATGACTGTTTTCCATTTGAAAAAGCACTCACAGGCATCTGGAACCCTTAAGTGCTAGAGCAATCATTAAAATCCTTTCCCAACATACATCTCTTTAAACGCCACTCAATACAGGTTGCCCACGTTTGGTCTTGCCCCGAGTGTATTCTTAAAAATAGAAATATTTATTGACAAGCCAGAAGTGAAACTGTACAGACATCCATTAAGATTTAATTAAACTATATCTAGCAGTCGGATCAAAGTCAAGAAAATTCAATACAGAACATAACCGAGGGGTCTTTCCCATTCTCTCCACCTCATATCCTCTTCCAACACTTATTTTAAGATTCGGTTGCTGGTTTCCTTTCCAACCACAGGTTGAAAGCGTTTTTTTATTCATGACCAATTTACTCGCTCCTGAGAACTTAGACAGTCACTTGGCAGTCTGAAAGCCCCTATCATCGAGGGTCTCTCTTTCATCTACTCCAAAACTATGGTCTCAATGTTTATTTATTTCCCGCTCTCTGCTCTGAATTTTCTTAACTTGCATCCGGTTTGGTCGGGCATGAATCAGTTATGGCACGCTGTGACTTTGGTTAATCATGAATAATTGGCAGGGCCAGTTGTGAGGCATATGCTGAGAATGAGTGAGTAATGATGCCTTTGGCTAGACGCTACTGACCCCTCAGCCTGTTTGAGGAGTCACGGCACGTTACTAATACGGGGGAGAGGTAAAAACAAACAGAAATCCGGCTGTTTAGCTCCACTCGGCCAATTACGAGGATCCAATTAGGTAACAACATCCCAGAGCCAGTAATACAATTTACTACAGAGGCGGGATTTTATCCGCAAAACCTATTCCTAATCTCAATAGCCACGCCATCTTTAATTATCGTATGCACTATTCAAGGCCTTTTGCGCGATGTGAAGTAATTTAGCTATCAAGTGAAGAAAAGAAAACCTCATTTATGATTCTGTCAGCTGTCAATGTGCTTTCATTTGTTATACAGTTTTAATCCTGAAAATAACACTCATCTCAATGTGAAGCAGTTATTAGGCTGCTTGGGATGTTTTTCTAGCAAAAAATGGTATGCACTTTCATATTAAAATAATACAATGAATACTACCTTTGTAACATACATGTCTCAGACTGATCCTCACCATGATGGGGCAACAATTCACCCACATACCGTTTTTATCTAAATGGTTCCATAAATATATCTTGCTGAAAAGGCACCTTTACAGTAAAAGCATATACGAGCTAAACAGAAATGTTTAACATACAAACAATACATTTCAATTTCACTAAATATGTTTTCAGGTGAAGACAGGAAGTCTTATTATTTACATATGGGATAGCAAAAGCGTGAGTAAACTTACATTTTCCCCCTTAAGTGAATTACTCTTTAAAAAAGTACATTTTTAAATCATCACAAACTCTAGGTAAGGATTTTGTGAACATAGACCTAATAGCATAAAACAAAATATTAATATAAAAAATTATACTATTCACCTACTCTATAATAAAGAGCTGCTATTACATTAAAAAACAAGTGTTAAAAATAACAAGGTACCACCAGCCTAAACCATACAGCTGTTGGTGTACATCCATGGTAAAGTGCAATTTTTTTTATAAGTACTAAAAACCAGTGCCCAGATCCATTCAGAATGTTACTTACAATGTCCAATTTGAAAAACCTAGCAAAGAGAAACTCCATCATAAATTGGAGCGATGCAAAGTGCCAGTTGCCAAACTCAGCAGGATGCTTTTAAAGCCTGAGGCTGGCACCATCATCTCAATTTTTTATTCTTTTTATTTATTTATATTTTTCAACTCTTGTCTGGACGACTGTGAAGCAGTGTGTACACACACAAAACCAGAAGCACTTTTGAAGAAAGGAGTGGAGCAGAGAGGCAGCAGACTGCAGAGAGACTCAGTGTTGGTTAATTAGATGAGAGTGCAGACTATTTTCCGGCCGCTATTGTCATCACCGCAGCCGCTTTATTCCACTGACCTTTTTCTTCTTTATTTTCTGTTTCTGCAGTTTTTATTCGTGCAAATTTTATGCAAGGGCATGTTTTTTAATGTCTTGCTTGGTAATGTTGTTTGTGTTTTTGCGAATGCGTGCGGGCTGCCTACGAGACACGCATTTGCAATTCACGACTGCTGATATTCTCAGTTTTGTATTTTCCTTGGAGTCAGTCTTTCAAGACGTGATGATAATTTCTGCACCGCGGTGACCGTGCCTCTGCTTTGCCATTTGAGGTTTACATATGTGTTTACGGCCTTCACCTAGAGGAAAACGTTGAAATAGCACCTTCGGCTTTAAAACAAATTACAAAATAGGAAATTTTCATATCTAAAACAACATTTCCCCAAATGTCTTTAATCCCAATTTCCATTACCCTGTATCCATCTATGAACCAATATTTGGCGATTTTATTAAGCAATATTACCTCTGAATTAATTCAATAACACTGGATTGTAAACAGAACAATTTTCTTATAAAAGAAGCAGAGTTACTTGCGATGTCTGTAAGCAAAGTCACAAAAAAAACACAACGCCGAAGAACTACTTTGCATTCGTAATGAGTTCCCTGCAAACAGCTCATGGAGACTAACCCAAACCTAATAAACCATCTGTGACGGACTCCCTGCTCTTGGACGTGTGCAAAAGAAAGAGAAAAGTGTGGCGGTGTGAGTGCAGCAGGTGTCACCTGTGCTTAAGGGATGAAGCTGAGAACTTTCCTTAATGAAACGGGCCTTAAAAACGCCCAAACAAGAACACTGCTTACCCAGCAAAACCGCTGCTAGATGGAGCGTAAAGTGCACACATTTTCCATGACGCCACAGTAATGAGGTTTTATATTGGTCTAACTCTCTCTCTTATGTTCCATCCCACCAGCCTCTCCTCACCTTTATTCTCGCTCATTTTCAACTCCTCTGCCGGACCTGCTAAACACAGCATCAAGTCCAATTGTAATTCGATTTCACACCAAAAACCAGACGAGAAATGTTTAAAAGTTGACGCACGACGCCGCTTGGGCGTTCTGCATTCCTCGCTGGATACAAATTAGCATGAGCCGAACAAAGATGTTCCCAATTTGTTCGGGATGATCGCTTTTTGAAAAAAAATGTATCATCTGAGTGCTTAATAAGCTTAATAAGCTGAAAGACTGCATTTTAAAATTTTACCAAAAAATGTGAATAGCACTTGCCCATGTAGATTTGGGCATATCACATCGGGCATTAGATTTATGTCGACACCAAAACATGATGATAATTATAACGCGCAGTATAAGAATTTAAATGTAAAGGCACTTTACATTTTAACATATTCTGTTTGGCTGTCAATGTTTTATTGTATATAAGCAGGGAAATTGCATCACTATATTAGCCGGAAAAAAAACTTTTCTAAAACTATTGCGAATTTAAACCCTCAAATCAAAAGAGTTCCGTTTATAAAAGAGTTCAATATTATTAGTTGTTATATGAATTAATAACATTCAGAAAGTTAATTAATATAACCATAAAACTATCAATATTTGGCAGATCTCTATCTGAATGATGGATACATTTTATTACCAGTAAAAATAACATAAAAAAAGATTTCAGTTATTGTTCCTCTGTGTGGTATTGTAATAGTTTCATTGTGAACTTCATTATCTTTAACGCTTTTAAAATTTTTATTTTTCGTCATAGCCATGTGGGTAGTGCTCTAGACGGTTATCGCAACCCGAGTGGGCTTGTGGTCCTTTCCCAATCCTGCTAGCCTCTATCCTTAATTTTACTTCCTATCTGCCTATACTGTCCTGTCAAAAATGAAAAATCCATGCAAAAGTGCCTTACTTACTCTAAAATCCATAGCAAGCAGCAAAATAAATCACTATATAAAATAAATTGAATCATTTCATTACTTGGATTAAAACAGTCCTCGTCTCCTCTCCTTTGTTTGTGTGGTGCAGTCAATGCTCATTTAAAGTTTTATAATCCACCTGAACATTTATCATAAAGTTCACATCCTATAAGGTGTACGAGCATTTCATCCCGCTTAATAACATGACCTCATTACTATTTGACATTATTCCTCTGCTTTTTGTAGATCAGAAGTCAAATCTGGAATCGATAGAGCGGCACCAGAGAGATTAAATTAAGCACGGCACAAACTGATTAGCTCATTTCATTCCGCTCAGTGTTTCAGAAAGCGTGCCAGCGTGTCGTAGAGGCAGATGCTCCATGCGTTCAGCCCGTGAAACCCGCTCAGCATTCCTCCCCTCTTGACCGAATCAGGGACTCGCCTGCGTTCAGGCTCACAGCTGTTCTTTCGCATGTATCTATTGGAAAAAAAGTGCTAATAGTGGCAAGCAAGCTAATTTTCGCTGAAACATGATGAAGTGTTGCCTTAAGTATTAATAAAGTGTAGGTAAGTTGTGCACATTAATCATTGTCTCTGTGCTACACTGCTCCTCCAGGGATCTGTCCTATGAATATTTGAATGTATCTCAAGTCTTGATGAAACACACACAGAGTTTCACGCACGTTCAGATTAATAAATAAAATCTGGGGACACTAAACCTCTCCAATAGCTTATCGTGGTTACAGTGGCCATCAGACAACGGCCTCTCCGGGAGTCCATCTCACCACTGGCCGATAAAGAAAGCCGACACGGTAAAGATTATCAAATGATGCTCCAGAATACATAATAGAGATCATGGAAGATTTCAAACGCACAGCTTCTCTCAGTACACTAATTAAATCAATGGAGAGAAGGGCTGGGGAAAGAGAGCAAGAGAGAGAGATTGGTCGGGTAAAATAATGAAGCGCTTTAAAAATGATCTGTACTACCGTGGGGGCCGCCAGCCCAGACAGTCTTGAGCCGAGCAGGGATATGCAATATGCAACCAAATAGTCGAGGTATATTAATCTTGGCATGCCTCTGAGCTCCAGCTAAATGAGATGGTCCCTGAGCAACTGCCTAAAATTTAGATTTTTCCCCTCATCCTCTTTTTCCATAGATTGGTGTCCGCAGCCCTCATTGATTTAATGTTTAAAGCTCCCTTCCTCCGTGTACCTGGTTCAGAATTACAATGGAGTCTAAAAAAACAAACTGATGAAACGGCCTCTTCACAAGAAGCATCACTGAGATGGATCCAAGCAAATCTATACAGTGAGCTTTAAGAGTCTACTTGAAATAAATCTACTGTTAACAGCTTTACAATTTGTATAAAATGGTAAACTGAAATAATATTTATAATATATATAATATATAAAAATTCACATTATTAATAGTTGATCTCTACAAAGCTTCTGGGAAATACAAAAAATTAAAGTCACTCGGAAAAGAGTATTTTCACCCAAAAATTAAAACAATTCTTTAATCATTTATTCACCATTATGTCATTTCAAACCTGTATGACTTTATTATTTCTGCACAACATTAAAAAAATATTTTAAAGAATGGGGGTCTCCAAACCACATTGGCCATCACTAAATTTTTATCAACACACTACAACCGAAACATTCTCAGAATATCTTTTTTATGTTTAATACTCAAAAGGATTTCATATGAGTTTCTTATCTCTTCACAACACGAAAGAAGAAATTTAAGAAATGTTGGTAACCAAACGTTGGCACCCATTGACATCCAATTTAATCAATACAAAACCACTGAAACATTTCTCAAAATATCTTCTTTTGTGTTCAATTGTCACAAGAGTTTTGACAAGAGGGTGAATAGAAAGAGGGTGAATAAATAAATAGATATTTATTCCTTTAAGGGTCACCTTGCATCTTTGTGTCACCTTCTTTGGTCTGTGAGTTTGTGAAGATTTCTTCAACAGTACTTATTAGTGTTTAGAGATCTCACAAGCACAAATCCAACACAGAGACCCTTTATTTCGGGTAGAAAATATGAATATTTCATATATGTAAAGCTCAGCTGTAGTGGGCTTGTATCTAGTAGAGAATGGAGTTGAATGATTAGGGTTTTTGGAGCTTTACAATTACAATTTTTCGATTTCTCTTCACTTCTGCTAGTAATAACTATTCAACCACATACAATAACTTGTGCATTGAGTATAATCATTGTACATACCTATAAACTACAATGTTCCCTCCTATGAGACCAGACGATCAATTCAGATGAGGATTTCAGCATCATACAGATACAGCTTGTTCTAAATGGCACACAAGCTCTGTAATTTTTTCAAATCTCTCGTCGAGCAGGGTCAGCAAGAAGAGAACCTCCTCCGCCTTCGTTGTCTTGGAGACAAACACGCGTGACGTGCTGTTATTGACTGCGGCTTACCTGGAACTTATTTGTTTTCCCTTTTCCCTCTAAAAGATTGAGCAAGCAACGTAGCACAAAGATGTATGAAATCTATCTTCTGCAAGAGAACCAAAACAAAGCCAAGAAGAACAATGCCAATTGAAGGTAGCATCACATCGGGCATTGTAATTGCAACTCTCTGACCTCTGTCTGTAGTTTCATACACCAGAGGGCTCGGTCCAGTGGGACGTATATGTTAAAAAGAGGACATCGGTCATACAGGTCATTCTGAGCCAATGGTTTAGCTACATAACAAGGTCATATGAACACGGCCTCAAAGGAGCAAGAGGAAAAGTAGAGGTTGAGGTGGATAACGCCACCGTACCGGTCCTCTCCGAATATCTGTGATCTATTGTTCAAAAGCCTGGTATTCCCTTTGTGACAGCATCTATTTGAAACCTATCTGAACCCCTGCTGTGACATAAAACAATGGGGCAATTTGTTTTACTTTATCTTGCAAATAAGCGATGCTCCTTCAAGTGACAGCATCTATATGCTGCGTCGTGGCGTTGCGACAAAGCGGCACGCTAATGCACAAAGCTAATTAATGGCAATTGTGAGCAGGAGCACGACATGGTGATATTGGAGAGGCTTTGAGAATTGTCACCGGAGAGGGTTTGTATGACTCTGATGATTGTGTGGGAAATAATAGCTGGCTCGGGGTCTGGGCTGTTTCTAGGTGTTGTCGGAAATTGAAAACTGCTGAGGCATTTCAACATCAACTCTTTGTATTACGGAGCGGCTTTCCGCGTTGTTTTCTGAAAGCAGCATTATTCTACAATGCCAGGCTTTTGTTAGCGAGCAAGATTTCCGAGATTTACATGAAGTCAAGCCGACAAGATAAAAAAGACAATTGAATAGAAGTCATACAACTCTGGGGTGAATGTCATGAAAACATGTCCAGATCGTATACAGTATATTCATCCAATGATTAAATTTACATTGGAATGAAAATCAAAATTAATGTAAAGAAGATGCATCCGGCTTTTTTTAAATAATGATTTTTATTTTAAGTGACATTTGCAAAAGTATTCTTATAACTCGTTGTCATTTCAATTTCACTTTATTATGATGGTCCCTTTTATGGGTTAAGGGTTAAAAGGTGTTAAGGGAATAAGATGACATTAAAACTGTTGCTAAGAATGTTTTTATCTAAATAATTTCATAAAGAACCTTTTATGCTTCACAAATGGTTATTTGTGGTACAAAGGGTTCTTGAATGTAAGAAATGTATGAAAGAGATGATTCTTTAAAGAACTTTGATTGAAAGGTTTTTTGTAGGACCTAAAATGGATTGTGTATGCCATGTGTAAAGAACCTCTTAAGTATCTTTATTTAGAACAGAATGTTTGTTAAAGGACTATTAAAATAAATTAAGCAGACTGTCTTTGAATACTATGCTGAGATTTTGTTTACATTAAGTAAATCTGAATGTTCAAAAGAGAACATGGAAATAAACTGATACCTTTCCTTCTTATTATTCTAATAAAATCTGCATAAATGCAACAAAACAAATATTTTTATAATGTATAAATGTTTTTCTATTTAAATAGCTATTTTGTGTATATTGCATTGCAGTAATGGGTATAAGGAAAAGTCATTAAACACTTAATGTTCACCAGGAATACTTCATTTTCTTGAGGAAAATCACATCATAATAACATCATTTCTCATTTCTTCATGATTTTTTGGATGAAAGATGACAAGGAAAATGTTTATGACAGTTTCAAGAGATTCACCCATGAGTGTACAATAACAACTCAAGGATATCAAAAAATATGATAAACTGCGAACTGAGTTAGAAATAATTAGCAATGTCAGAAACCATCATTTGGCATAAAACAGTACATGAGCGATTAGGTCTTGCAATTATCTGTACTTATAAATACTGTTCTTAATTGAAAATGGCTTATTAAATACAGATGCTGTCGGCTTAATAAAGTAAGCAAAACTATACCTGATATTTAATTTCTATTGCTAAAACTGCTTACAAAATCAAAGCTGTTTGGTTTGCGAATCACAACGTAGAGCAAAGGGGATGAAAGCATCCTGAACTCTCACATGGCGAGGACACACTCGCCATCACACATCAGTGTCACACCCCGGCCTTATGCACCAGCTCAGAGCAGATAAACAGCTGTCTGGATCACGGTCTCGACTGCGTTCAAAAGGACATGGCTGAATCCGGGGGTCAAACCCGACGAGGGCTTATTAAGGGCGACTGTCATGCCCCGTGTGTGTTTACCCGTACGCATCAGTGAGAGCAGAATCTCTGCTTGTTATCTGGACGCTTTAGGACTATGAGATGGTTGGGTGAATGAGCTAGAAGTTGTCTACTCTGTCATGTGTTTGGAAGAGATTGTTATTGAATGAAATCCTCAAATCTCTAAACCCAAACATGACTGATGACATTGTAAAATGAAAGAAAACAAGATAACAATTAGTGTCCCTTATCCATTATAAATACAAACTCCTAGTTATGGATCTATCATGGAGAACATGTCTAAAAACAGAGATAGAAATTACATGAAAACAATACAAAATAATTTTATAAAATAATGAGGTCCTAGGTGTGGTTTAGAGGAAGGGTAAATATTAAAAAGATGCACATGACTATAGCAAACATAACAGGGAAAATTATAATAAAAGAATCAATGATGGGAGAAATAAAAGATGAAGTGGTTACCAAGGTTACGATGAAGGTCTAGGTTCAGATGGCGAGTTCAAAAAAACGGGGAAACCACAACGGCAGATGCTCTGTCGTCTCTGAAGAAAACAAAAGTACAGTGGAACATGAATAAAAAGAGCCATCAAACTGAAGAAACACAGCGTTCGATCCAGAAGGAATTAGCTTATTACTGGGATTAGATGTCATTAGCACAGTAAGATAACAAACAAAAGTGGTCAACAATAGGTCAGTGTGGGAATGAAGTACTTGGAGAAGTCTCATTAGCTAAATACTACATTTACATTGTGTTGCGTACAAACATAAGCGCCACGGTCAACGTATGCGCGTTTGCGCTTTTGTCCTTCTACGTGTGCTCTGCTAAGCCATTATAAATTACCTTTGAGACTTCCTGTAAGAAAAGACACTTTGTTTTTCATTTTGAACCCACAGAGAACATTAAAAGTTACTTATCGCACGGATAAGCCAGCATTTGTTCCCCCTTTTTTTGTTACAATGTTCAAACATAATGAAATTACCATAAACTACGTTCAAGTCTAATCAGGAATCGCTTCTCCAACAGGGAATACGCCGCTTGATGTAATTATTGAACTCGCCTGGAATGTTTCGAGCTCGCGATTATTTTTGGTTTTAATGCGTTTTTAATTGTAGCCGTGTTCTCGTCCTCCCGTGTAGATTAGCATCTTGACGTTCGTTTACAGGCGCGATGGAAACAACAAACCGAGTGTGTGTTCAGAGCAAGTTGCCCACCTCCTGGACACGGTCAGGCATTTGATTCAAGGCCCGGTGTGGAGCTGCATGCTAATGAACGCAGCTAAAATATGATTAGTCCTGGCGCAGGCCCTCTATTTACCAATCTTGAAATACATGCCAACTGCAAAAGAACAACAAACCAACCCAAGACCTGCTAGCTGGCATTTTCCAGCCTTCATTTGATTTTTTTTAGAGCGTTTTGTCACAGACGTGGCAATAGTGAAAAGCCATCAGCAAAATGAGATAGTGTTTACAGGGTGAGCTGAATGAAAAACAGCCCCGGTAATGTCTCCCGTTCAGCGGACTATAAGTGTTCCTCAGCGATACGCGGAGAAGCTTTAATGGAAGGAAAAAAGACGAATGCTCTCGCCATAATTACAACTGTTTCGGCGTGCGTAGCGTAATTGTGATGGTTTCTTACACCCGGGCAGAAGTGCTAACAAAAGCAGTCTATTGTTCCTGCCCCTCCGACAAAAATCCCCCCCGCATCTAATGATTCAGAATCTCATTTTCCCGCACCTAATGATTGTGAACGGAGAAGGTTTCGCATTGTAATGGCCTGCTTCGTAGTAAATAAGCGCGAAAACCGTCATGATGGGGAAATTATTCCGTGCGCTCGGATCCGGCAACTAAAACATAAAACAGAAGCAGAAGCGAGATTAGCACGTGTCCTTATGACAGCGTGTCACCTCCACGAAAGCGGGAAAAAATAAAAGATCAGCAAAGCACACACAAATTTTAAGCGTTTCTCTGTTTCAATTTTATGAGAACTGCTGAATCACCCTCGCTGTCTTGCCCAGTAGCATTTATTTCATTAGGTTAACACTGTTCATTAGAATCAAATATGTGCGTACATTCATTTGAGGAGTGATTTGGGCCATAAAGGTGGTTAGGCAAGCCATCCATTACAAAAAAACGTAGAACTTCGGGAGATAAAGTGATTCAATAACAATAGGTGGATGTTATACACAAAAGTCTCCCAAGTGCTCATGGAGCACTGATGGGACTTCAGAGAACTGAGAGTGGTAGGTATGTGCAAATTACTCACCCGCTTACCCTCCGACCAATCTCCGAGATTGTATTAGGATGACTTTTACAAACATGGACTCGGGATCACAAGAGACACGAACATTCATCAGCGCGGGCCTCTTGCGTGACGTCATGCAAGGAGCTCATTTCTGCTTATGCAGTTTCTCAAGTACAAGAGCGCACGGGGCGCAATTACCCGTCCTTTGGGAAATACACTCTGAATAGCTCATCAATACTTGTTACTTCTGTATGACACCAAGACTAGATTTATTCGTTCCCTCCCTAAACTCCCCCGGATGTGCACTTTGAACAGCCGTTGTGGGGAAGCTCCGGATAATTAAACATGTTTGCGAGGTTTATCTTTGTGGTTTGACAGCACGGGCTCCTCGTTTCCCCTGAAGTTCTTCAAGTACTTTAACGGAGGTGTTTTAACAGGGGATCAAAGCGTGAGATGTGCAAAAAAGATCGTCCCGGTGCATTCTGGGATACCTTACTAACGTGTGACCTGAATTATCAATTGGCAAATGCAAATTGCTTCGGGGAGTGACTGTTGTATCGGGAGGTCACAAAAGAGATGGCCTGTCTTCGCCAAACACTTGTCGGCCTCAGAGATCTCAGAGATGGTTCCAGGGTCGTGGTCGGCCTCTAGATACAAGCTTACTGCAGCTGCCAGAAGGTGAGTGACCTTTGAAAATCACCGTATTGAGATTCATGTGTCAAAACAGGTAAGCGACGGCAGGAAAAACTGCTAGTGCCCCACCACGATTCTTACTTCACCAACAAGACATTTAATGGTTTGAAGACGGATGGAAAGGCTATGCTGATCCACCGGTTACACAATTAAAAAATTTAAGCTGGTCTTTTTTATTAATGTTTCAAGAGGGAATTCTCTAAATACATCCATCAAAATAAATCTAAATTACTCCCTACATGGGCCAAATAACACATCCCTGTCTGTCCCACAATGACCATAGAGGTAAAAATACTATCAGTACCAAGTAAACAAGCTTAGTGTACTGTCCAGAACAACAGTAGAATTGTCAGAGTAACATACAGAATGCAATGGAAGAAACATAAAAGACAGATTTCAAAGACGCTGTCACTAGGCCTGCTACTCCTGAAAGACACATCGTCACTTTTTTTAGATGGATGAAAAGAAACCTAAATCCTCAAACCATGTGAGTGGGGATTTAAAGTGATTCACATTTTCTGCTGAAGGCGTTGAGGGGTGGGGGGTGAAGCGACCTGTCACTTAGGACTGCCATTTCAGGTCATGCTTTTACTCTGTGGTGTTCTCGAGAAGACAAACGCTTTGCCTAAAAGCCATTTTGTGTTTTTTTTTGCTCTCCTCATCAAGCCTTTTCACACAAACACGACCAAGCTTATTGCTAAATATATCAGCAAAAATAGACTGCAAATGCATGAACTGACCAGCTGTTAACCTCCATTTGCTTACGAGATGCATGTCATACTGAGCCATACGTACAACAAGTCTGTATTAAAACTAAACTTTACCAAAAAGGATCTCAGGGATTTTCTTTGTACGACCGAGGCCAAGAACTCACAGATGTTCTTTTCACTATCCAGACCCATAACTACCTTTAAAAAAGTATGCATCAGCAAAGCCCTCTGACCCCGGCAGAATCTTAAAAGCCTATTCAAACGTGGGACTAGATTAAAGCTCAGCGTGTCACACCTGGTTAAAGCAGAGGTTGGACGGGAGAGGACCGGTGGGTTATGAATTTGAGATTGAGGTGGTATGATTTGTGCTCTCCGCACTGTTAAGAGTTCCATCAACCTCCTGTACATTATTAATGGAGCGCCAAGGTAATGCAAGGTTGTCTTAGAGGTTTTTTTAATCATGCAAAAATTGCCCTGACAGCATGGCATCCATTTTCTAAATGAGAACTGGTTAGTTTAAGAACCTAGGTCATTGCTCGAGGATCGTGTTAAAGTCAGAGCCGAAATTTGTTTTTGCAAGGAAAGTACAAGAATTAAGCATTTTCTGACAAATGAACCCTTATCGTAACAGCTCACTAAAAGAAAAGTTTAAAGGAACCATTCAAGCAAATATACATTTTCTCATGTGGAAACAAACTTAAATTCGATCGCACGCTGTCAAACATTATGTAAATCAACATATAACACACTGACTTCATGTTATTTCTGAAGTTTTATTACAAGTCCACTAAAGTCATACATTTAGCGTGATGAACAGACCCAAAGCCATTATTCACTGTCACTTCAATCATTAATTCAAGACATTATGCAGCTCAAATATTGCATCTGGTTAGATGTCAACCATGCCATCAGACATCATTGGTTTCTGCATGACTCGTGACCAAACATCATGACATCAAACCAGCCCCATAGGCACCAAATCTGATTTGAGAGATGGATAATGATTCACACAAATTACTCGATTTAAGAGTGAATAATGACTTGAATTGTATTTGAAAAAATAGTTAATTGCTTTTTAATGACTTGAAAAAGTTTACAGCCTAAAAAAATGTCTGTTTCACACACACACGTTGAATACGCAAACGTAGAGTGCTAGCTTTTAGGTGAACTACACCTTTAACGCTGTCGTGTTTCGTTTCTACACAGCTATCACCGTCAGCTTTCTCATGCTATAGAGGATGCCTCACGCTCTCCGAGAAGTGCCAACATGTGTGCCTGGAGGCCTGGAGGCAGGCAATTTTAGCCCAGCGCTGAGGATCAATACTCTATCTCACTGTCAGAGTGCAGCGCACCAATCCTTCAAGGCCCCAGTTATTTATATTGTTTTAGCCCCACAGTCGCAAAAAAGGCACTGATGATGAACGTTGTTCCTCTCTTTTTCTCTCTTCACATAAGTGAAAGAGCGCACATGAGGGGAGTAAAGGGTTGGGGGTGGCATAATTGTGGAATGCCCCTGAAAGTGCCATTTCCCACAATGCGCAGCGTGTGCGAATTCATTTCTCCTGTGATTTTTCTTTTGTTTTTTTCTCTGAACAGCAGGTCACGGGTTCCTCGTGTCTCGACAGCACTCTTTGAAAATGTTCATTCAGCTCAGCTGTGGGGGCTATAAGCCTTTTAAACCCTTTTAATAGTTTTCCACCAAAAGCATCATCTTCCATTAAAAAAACCTTATGCATGTTTTTATTGGACGATTACTCTCGTCACACACTTGAAAGAGGAGTGCTTGACCTTTTCTGGGTTTCTTCAGTCAGCCTTCTTAATACTTCACCTCTAAAAGGGCAACAAATAGCCTTTGCTGGAACAGATGAAGATGACTAGACATGTGAATAAGAATCTTGTGAATAAGACGTAAAGAAGTGATAAGAAAAAATTAAGAACATTATATTATGTAATAAATAAAAACAATACTACAAAATACTTCAAAAATACTGGGCAATTTTCTACAGTGTTTTCAAGATGGAACAAAACCAACTGTTGGATTTTTGTAAAACAACCAAACAATGGGTTAAAACATCCCAACATAGCTTTACTTAAAACTCAACAAAATACTACTTTTTTTCTAGATATGAACAAATCTATTAAAATATTATGTCCATAATATAGCTTAGTACATACTATAGCTTTGAATGTGCAGGTTAAATAAAAATAAAATAAAATCAAGACTTAAACCTACCATTTACTTGACATTAAAGAACATCTCGCATCTGTTTAGCACCTTAATGTGCCTTAATAGATAGTTCAACCCAAAAATAAAAATCATAATTTTCTCACCCTCTTGTCATTTTAATTCTGTATGACTTTCTTTTTTCTGCAAAATACAAAAGACATTTGACAGTATGTTGGCAACCAAAACTTGTTGGTTGCCATTTACTTTTATTATATGTGAATAAGTGAATGGGGACCTAATATCTTCTTTTGTGTTCTGCTAAAGAAAGATCATACAGGTTTCAATAGTCAAGAGCAAATGATGACCGAAATAGTTTATTTGTTGATAGTTGAGATAGTGCCAAAAGTTAATATACTTGAGTTTAACTTTTCATTTTGAGTATATCTTGAACTTTAACACAATTCTTTTCCTGCCTGGAAAATGCTAGTATAAAAAAAAAAATTATGTTAAAATGATAACAAATATTCCCTTTCATGACTAAAAAACAACTAAATTTCTTCTACAGCAAAAGCTAGCATTCCACGTTTCAAAACCAGAAGGACAATGATCCTGGATTCCAGAAGGACCCTGGCAGATGCTCCACCCCTGCTTCAAAACAACCTCTACCAGTTCCACGACATCAGCTTGGCTCGCATGTCTGCGAGAGGCTGAAGGAGAAACAAATGAATAATAAATAGAGAAGAGACGGAATAAATAAATAAAAACAAAGCACCTCTGTTCAGCTTTGAAGTTAGGTACAGCTCAAGGCAGTGGCCAAAAATATCTAGGGAAAGTGAGAAATGGGATATACACGTGAAGGACTCCACAGAGCTCCGGAGAATCCACACGCCTGCACACCAGCCTTCAGCATCAGATAGAGGCCGCTAATCAGACCGCACACAAACAACTTTATCTGATGATAGACCGATGACATGTTCAATGTCTGTAATATTTGGTTCAGTCCCATTTCCATCATTCAACTCTCAATATGCACGCTTTAGAGATGACATAAAGATACATCCACCAATAAATCAAAGGAAAATATCTCTTTAACAATTAATTATTTAAGACCTTTATGAGACAGAATAAAGTGCAAATCTGCACCTTACTGGGTTTGAGAAGAAATCTCAACAATGTCTCAAACTGAGCTCAGATTGGTCTAGTCTGGAATCAAATGTCAACATCATTGAAGATGAACCAGGGTTCGACATTAAGAACTGCCCCGATGACCCGTGCCAGTGTGAGAGGCACTCGGGCCAGTAAACAGTATTGTCGCTGGCCACATTAAGTCTGTCACAAAAATTAGAAATGCATTAATTGAGTTGGCTATCTTTTCTCATAAGCGGCCTGACCCATGAATAGATGATCAATCTTGTGTCTTTTCATTTACAAGACGATATTTCTGCCAGCGGCACAACAAAGGGAAAGTCGCTAAAGCTAATTATAACGTTAAGTATTCGCTGTACAATGCAGAATGGCAAGTTTAGTATTTCATGAATAAATATTAAGTTGAGGTTTAAATGTGTAATCTTTCTTTGTTTGTGGAATGTCGAAATAAGTGTCCAGTTAAACACAGGAAAAGAACCTTGTAAAAATGTACAAAAAATTAATTAGTGTTTCAGATAATTTGACTTAAACTGCAACAGATCTAAAAAACCTGTTTATAATATAATATTTGTATATTAAGTTGTGTTTGATTGGATTTTTCTTTGAGGTTTAAATCACTGTATTATTTACTTTTTTTTAGGCTATGAATAAATTGTAGTGCACCTTTAAATTTTTTTTAAATTGGCAAAAGTTACTCTATTTATTTAACATGAAAAAAAAGTATAAAAATTGATTAAAAAAGATTATCTAGAAAAATGTTATCTGAAAAAATGGCTTTATATTATTTAATATTTTGTTGTTGAGAATGTTATTGAGATTCAGATGAGGGCTGCACGATTAATCAATCATCGAGTATTCGCGTGATTGTACTTGCAATTATTATTGTTGATTAATATATTTAACAGTTTTGATGTATTTTATAACTTTCTGTGAAACAACTGCAAAGTAATTGCATCCAAATTTGAATTATATAATGTAAATAAATAATTATGTGAAAAACGAATATCTAAAGGACATGTCAACTTCAATTTTACAATCTCTGTTTTCTGTTTTATACATAGTGCCTAAATACTGCTGAAACACACAGAAATGAGCACAAATACACAGCTGAAATTGAGGCCTTTGGCAATTATGTAATTGTGTCACCAGTAATTGTAATGCTGATTAGTTTTTGGATTAATTGTGCTTCCCTTATTGTGATGCCACTGAATGTAGGGCCATTGAATATTTTTAAGTAAAAACCACACCCACTTAAAAAAAACTAGAAAATTGCAATCGTTATATCATGTAAACTCATCGAATGCAGCCAATTCCAGATTATTTTACCACTACAATCTATATTCATTTTACACCTACATACTCTTCATGTGTTTCACAAATTTATGTTTTGCGAGAAAATTTTGAGTCAAAGTTAAGTAAAACATGACCTTGACCTCCATCAAATTTATGCAAGAGAAGCCTCTGCGTTGTGAAATCTCCAAAGCTTGATTTACACAAAACATGTTTTAAATGTCTCTCTGTAATTGCAAATCGTCTTTTGTGAACCATTGCTGAACGACATCCCCCATGATCCGAGCTTTAATATTTTATGTTTGCGATTTTTCAAGGTTTAACATTGTTTTGTGTCAAATTACAAACTGCAAGATAAATAGATTGCGTCTGTGCAGAGGACAAAAATAGGCATTATAATGTCTAAATTTTACAATCAGGAGTGACAGCAGTGGAAAGAAGAAGACTGAGCGATTCTGCCTTTAAGACTCTTAGACTTCAGTATCTAAAAAGACACACGGCAGATTTTCTCATAAGATAATTGGGCAAGAAAAAGGAAAGGGAAGATGATACTCATGAGTTCACTTGTCCTTTGACGCTCTTTCAGGCAAGCACACTCCCTCACTAATGATGTCTTGCCAACCATGATAGCTCTTGTTAGAAGCAGAGAAACATCACACGCTAGACCTTTACTGTGGTAATAGCCGTTCCGACCGAAGACCATTTCACAGTCCCTGAGATGTAAAAACCATCTCGAATCCACTTTTTGATGTCTCTTGATGAGATATCCATGTTCCTGCACAAGAACAAGGAAAACACAACAAACCTAATTTCAGTCACTTGAATGGACCCAGCAATGTTCTGATCCACACACGAGAACTGATATGTGTAATCATTGTGGTCTTTCATCATCTTCTGCAATAAAATTCTTGTCAAAACCCTCCCCCTGCACAACAGACCTGTCTGTCAATTAAAAAGGCAAGAATATGCTTCCATTCAACGTCTGCTGTCACATAGCAACCAGACAGCCTTTGTGAGTTTTCAGACGCAATTACTGAGGCTGTCGTTCCACGATTTGTTTCACACATGTGGATGTACTCGTACACAATCTTAGGAGATGGAACAGTATGTTGTATTTATGATTATGAATTGATTGTTACAACAAACCACCCAGAAGTAAATATCCACCCCTAGACTGTAGGAATAAAATGCACATAAATCATGTATGCTTGTGCATAAGTACACATACAAAGTACACAAGAGGCATTGTGTGTGTCCGTAAGCTCTTCATGCAAAAACACATTTGCAGCAATGGAAATTCATTGAAATTCATTTACTTGCAAACATTTTTACCCTTATGAATTTCTTTCTTCCAGAAAACATAAAAAAGTGTTGACTGGCACCTAGTTACTTGCATTGATTGTATGTCAATAGAATAGAATTACATGCATTTTACTACCGTTTGGTTATAAACCTTCTTCAAAATAATTTGTGTAAATGATGTCAGAGTTTTTATTTTTGGGCGAAAAGTGAATGTTAATGGTAAAGCTTAACCAAATCTGACTTTATAATCATTTGTTATGAATTTTTTTTAATATATTTATTAATTGGACTCTTTACAGCTCTTAACTGAACACAGCATTATCATAATGATGCTTATGATGACACATTTAAATTGTGCTGAGATATATAATAATAAAATAGATCACTTGGATTATAAAGAAAACCTGAATAAAAGAGTCCAGAGCAAATGGAAACTGCATTAAATGTTATCAAGAAGTTTATCAAGAAGGTTCTCAAATAAGGGTTTTTACTTGGAAGATGCTTAAAGTTTCATTTCAGTAGATACTATGTCAAACATATAAAATATAAATAAAGGAATAAAGGGAATAAATAAAAATAAATTAATATCAGTTTTGACCTGTTACAAGCTCAAACCGCCTTTAATACATCAGACTGACCATATTGGTGAGGATTGCCAGAGTCTGGCCATTAATACGAATGGAGAAGGTCAATTTAAATCTATCCATTAAAGGTCATTTTTTGTTTTTTCTTTGAAGTCAAGGGCTGTTTGTGTCTTTTTAAACATGTCTCAGCGAACATGGAAAAGCATCTATTCACAGAGCAAAGGAGGACATTTTTTAGCCTAATGCAAGGGCTTTAGACCATTTACATGACAGAGGTTGTCCTCTGAGTAGAGGTGGTAATTGTGTCCTGCGGGGAAAGCGGTACAGGGAGGGCTGGTCATTATGGGTACAAAACCTGCCGGAGAAAAAAACATTCATTCCTGTTTGATTGATGGTCCAAGCTGAGATAAGCCTTCAATTCATTCCTGACTGGTAGGCTTCAAGACTTTCTACAATTCCCGGAAAATTACACCAATACCAGATCTGTGTGTTTTCCTGCACTTTGGTGATTAATTTCTTATACTAGGGTGAACGCTTATGGAGCAAGAACATCTATTCAGAGCAAAGAAAAAATACAAAAGAAATATTTAACTTGTTAGTTGTATCGATATGCATTATCACACAACTTGACCATTCAAAGCTCCAAGCAAAAAATGTTTTTATCTAAATTGTTCATGAACCGATTTAAGAACGGTCTACCGGAAAATTAGTTCAGCTCATTTTTCTTAAACAAAGTGCCCTGCATTTAAACCCAAGCTCTCGTCATTTGATGGTCTTGGATGATATTAAATCTCAAACATAAATAATAGCCTTTGAGATTCAGTAGTCGGGCCCGCTCATGAAAACCGAGCTAATCCACTCCAAGCTTTTGACCTCTCTTCCAGAGGCCTGGCTTTCTGCTCACTTACTCCAAAGACAAAGTGCCAAAGTTAACTTATCGAAGTAAGCCCAGGTCAAATCCTCTTCCATCTATTTCACATAAAGATACAAATCTCTACACCCTGGCACTGATTAACGCTCGCCATTGCGTCGTTTGCATTACAACCGAATGAGATACGTCTGTATGCATCAGCATGCAAAAAACGGAAGGAAAGTCATTCGTTCTGCTCTCTTCTACAAATCCTAGCCACATTCATTACTACCTCTTCAGATGAGACTTCATTAAAATACTGCTTATCCATATCCAGGCAGGATTGATGCATGTGTGGGGCGTCAGAGGGGGAAAACGTATGTGTGATTTTTCTCAATGTGCATTATTAATATAAGGCGCTTTACCGCTTGTCGTTCTTCCTATTCCAAGAGCGTTATTGACAGAGGAAGTCATCAGCGAGACACTAAAACAAATTTGCATTTATGATAAAATAATGGCCTGTAGGGACCAACACAACAGCGTGGGATTAAAATAGGAAATAGGGATAGAATAATGAATTAAACAGGAGGAAGAAGCATGTGTGATGGACTTACAACAAAACAAACCTTTCCAACAATTCACAATAAATCAGACTATAAAGACAAATACTTGTTTGTTTTTTATTCCCCAGCCATCTCGCGTGTCTTAAATCCATACCGACTTGAAAAAAAATATTTTACTTATTTAAAATACTTAGATTTATATTAGTATAAATAAACACACATTTAAAATGATAATGTATACATAAAGTTTTAAGTATTTAAATAAAAAATAAATAAATTGTCTGAGGTTGGAAAAAAGTATGTAAAGATCACAATTCATTTTAAAATTCATTTATTTCAACCCACTCGACTTACAGGTGTACATGTCGAACAAAATCTAAAACATAAAAACACCGGAGGATTGATTTTTCAATCAGGAGTAAATTGCGATTAAGGCTGATAAGCACCTTATCTCTCGGTGTGAGAAATCTTGGTTTCCGGGATTTGATTTTGACTGTCGGCTGAAGGGGACGGGCAAAGATAAAGCGGCTAGCGTCAACCAGTGCTTGCGATGCCACCCTATCATTCACCAGGATAAACCAGACTGCCATGTAAACATGCTGCTCTGATAGGTGACTGCGTGACAAAAAACAAGCAGGTTTTTCTCTCTAGTGAAGCAAGTTCTGAATGCCAATGAAGTGCCATTGCCAAACAGTTCCCAGACATGCTGAGAGGATGTTTGTATCTTTGAAATAACCAACTTAGAGGTCATCTGATATATTTATCAGACATTGTCTTGTCCTTAAGCGCTCTGTTTTACAAAACGGTTAGTGTTTAATGTTTGCCGTTACCTGCCTCTCCAAAACATCCGGCTCTATCTGCCGACACCATCTGCCTATCTGTCAGAAAGGAAACCAACTTGGTTTCTTTAGACAACATCTTTCTCAACGACAGCAAATTATTAAACCTACTGCAATTAGTTACCTTTCCTCTGACCTCAGAGTTTCAGGCCACCCTTCCACATCTTAACAGGGTCTTTAGCTCTACACAGAGAGCTCATTGTCTTCCCTGCCTAACATAAAAACAAAATCGAAAAAATACCTGATAAGTGCTCCCTGTAGGCAAGGGTTCGCTTCAAATCGTACCTACAAGTAAATGGCTTTGATGAATAGGGGTCATTGTGTTACAGCTGCTCGTGCTAATTACTCGATTTTCTGAGTTATTACTCGCTGATTTCTTTCAGTAATACAGCTCTGCACAATCTCTCATGAAAGAACAAACCCTCACTCAAGGCATGCTTCATATTTTGGTGGAGCGGAACCCTTTTCAAACTTCAGTGGCCGGTGATCTGTGAATCCTGAAAAAATTTTGCGGGTATATAATGTTTGTTCGACATATACTTTGTTTGATTACAAATAATAACAGAAACTGAACTAAAGTAAGCACAAAACGTGTGTGTGCTAAGCCAAATGCGTGTCATCTGTCAAAGATAATACTATCACTGTATTATTGTCAAAAGTCGCTCAGATGTAAAACGAAAAAGCCCAAATATTCACTGGCATGAATTTAAGCAAAATATTAATCTCACAGCTCCTGACACCGCTGAACATGACCGTGCAGCGCAACGGCTGAATAATAAGATCCAACTCCATACGCAAACACACATTTTCACATGCAGATCCCTAAATTACACGCTCCTCGTATTATTCATGACACCGTGCAAGAGGAGAAGATATTGAGTTATCCTCTTATAAAAGCTTAGATAGAGTAATCAGACCCCATATGTCCTTATCGTTCTGCTATGGTCTAGGCAACTCTGAATTTTGCTATTTTGTCTTTTTATTATCCCATGCTCGGAATTTTCCCTTTCGTCTTATTTCCTGGGGTGGATTCACTGATCCACAGCTGTACCGAAGGTTATTTGAGTTTGCACCTAGGGATATCCAATATTCACATTTCTGTTCCCTGCTGCTCCTGTTGACTCTTTCTTTCTCTCGTGGGAAGTGTGAATGTGATTTCTGCCTCATGGCTTGCCGTCGGGCATCAGATTTGACTCCAAGCAGCAGAGATTTCTGCTGTCTGCCGCACATCACCTTGGCCCACAGGTCTGTGAAGCCTCTATTTGTTTTCACATTGAGGGGTTTTCCAGTCAGTGGGAGCCAGCTACGCTCCAGGGACTGAGACGACTGAGGCGGTGGACGCAGATTGCCCTCTGAAGGCAAAACACAGCCAGAGAGAGAAAGAGAGAGAGGGAGAAACGGAGTAAGAGAGAGGGACAGAGCAGTGGAAAGAAGAGAAACGTAGAGGGAGAGAGAAACGAGAGAAATAAAAGTGATGGAGAAACAGAGATATGCAAAGAAAGAGATTGTGAAAAGATATTCAACTTAGGAAAATTAAGAAAAATGGTTACATGTTTTCTGTGACACAATAAAGAAAAAAAAAAATAATAATAATAATAATAACAATGACAAAAATAATTATAATTGTTTAAATATAATGTATATTATTATTAATTATTAATAATAACAATTATTATTATTATTATTATTATTATTTTATTGACAATGTCACTGTTCTTCTTCATATTCTACTAATAATAATTATTAATAATAATAACAACTACCGTACAATACTTATATTGTTATAATTATTATTTATAAAAAACTATTACAGGCTTAAACCAACTTTACTATTTCTATCACAAAAAGTAATGCAATTCTTGTTTTGCTTATACGTTGTTGGTTAAAATTATATTTTAGTTTCCTTGCTTTGGAAATGCAAAATCTTCTTTTGTCTTTCCAATGAAGCTATTTCAATTCATGTAGAGAGAGAGAAGTAGGAAGAAAGGAAAGTTTTAGAAAGACATTGACTGGGAGAACCAAAGAATATCTGTGAGAGAGAGTGAAGGAGAGGAATGAGACAGAAGTAATCTTGTTGGGGCAAAGGGAAACACTGAAAACATTGACCATTTTTGCAGCTAGAAAGTAAATACTGGTCATGAACAATTTGCTTGAAATCAAAGCAGGACTAACCATTTATATTGCTTTGACTTCAGAATACATGCCGCATGCAGCCTCCTCACCCTCAACACCGCAGCTTATAAAACTTATCATCAAGGGGACGATAAACAGTGCAGGAAAGATATGAGACCTCTGATGTGACATTCGTAAGGAAGGCAAGGATCGGCGATGCATTTTAGCACTACCCTGGAAGGGGGAAATGTCCTCCAAATGCTGACTTCTCGATTTTTGTTCTTCACTTTAATGTCATCTTCTAAGTTGTTGTAAAACTGTCTCGGAGTGGAGCTGTTAGAACGGGCTGTTCGGAGACAGGTGCTCTCCCGTGCCTCTGGGTAATATTCCCTCCAAATGCATTTAGCGGCGGGTTCCAGATGGAATCTTGCTTAAAATGGAAGCAATACAACCACCAACCTGCTTTTCTTGCAATAGAAGGGAGAATCTTAATGAAAACACCTCAAGAAATGTAGAGAAAGCACAGCCTTTTTTTTTTTACTTTAATGAAAAAAATAAACCTGCAGCTCAAAAACTTTAAGATGTAGTCAGTCCACACTGAATGTATTCTGGGAGGTTATTTGGAGGCCCGTGCACCCGGACCAAGATGTCCCAAGGGTCAGCGCTTGACCCGTCAAACTTTTTAAGGCTGGAAGAAACACACTGTGTGTTTGTGCAGGTTTGTACACACATGGCCAGAGTGAGATTTATCTACTGTCTCTCTCGTGTAAGTGACAGAGGCAGAGGTCTTTATTACCTCCATTGATGGAAGTCCACACCGCACTGCCAGGGACTGAGTCACCATCACACACCGTTGACTAATAACCTGACTCTGTGGCTTGGAAATGACATAAACGTCCATCCTTGAGCTCCTTCTCTTAATGTATGTGCACAATATGTGATGTGTACGGGAAGATATTGCCTGAAATAGCTAAGCGGGTACCATCTGCTCCCCTAATGAACGATGATGACAGTACTCTGGCAGAGGAGGTTAAGCAATTGGCCACCGCCCCGAACGCCTACGATGGTACATCGCGTACCTATAGATGGAGGAGAGAGTAGCTAAGATGACTTTTAGCAGATAGCATACCAGCTCTTGCCGATTCACATCTAAACATACAGTGCCGAGCGCTTTGTATTGTTCACAGATAACTACGGGCGACTGTTTACATGGGTACATCTCAAACCTCCTTTTCATGAATCATAATATTGGTATTTCTCGATTGAAATTCCAGGTGCCTCTTTGGTGTCCTGTGCAGGACGGCTTTGATCAGCATATCAGAGTCGGGTTCGTGCTTTCATCTGTGGATGAGCACTTTGGCCAAGGGGGAAATTTGGATGAAGCCGGGCTACATCCTGTCTCCTGTCAACTCTGCATTAATTCCCCCAGTGCTAATCCTTCATGTGAGACCTCAGCAAAAAGTGTTGACAAATCTAAGCCACAAACCGAGCATTGCGGGCCGGCACAAGAGTGGTGGAGTGTAACGTGCGAGTGAAAACAAATGCGTTCCTCTATCCAAAACTGGAGATAAGCATTGCAAAGCTCTCTACTTTGTTTGTTTGATACCTGCTGATAGAGTGATTACGTATTTATTTCGGCACAAGCCTCTACTTTGTTCTGTTTTCACAGAACATCAGGCGCCTTCCAATCACTGAGTGAGGGATTCTCGTTCTGCTCCAAAGCCTAAAGGACTAATTAGCAATTATTACTTGGCACTTGCAAAACACATGAAATATTTCTCAAACTAGAAAGAAAGAAGGATAATTAAAAAATAAAGTGACGATAAATTATACATAGAAGAAAGTGTGAGGAAGAAGCCCTCTGGTGTAGTAACTGCTCCTCACGCCCCATGAAAGTTTATTCAAGTGAGCGAGAGCAACAAATATTTTTTGGACATTGCCGTAAGGCATTTGTTTTTTTGTTGGCGTGGTTATTGCCACAGGCGGCCCTTCGGCCACTCGAGACTCCAGCCGTTGCGGATTAAAAATAACCGTGCGAGAAAACACACAGACGTGTCGTCGTCCGTAGCCCTTCTCTGTAATTAGGTGGGGGAATTCGGCTTTCTCATTGGCAGCTTGTAGAGGAGATATTGATCGACTGTGGCCACAAACCAAACAGACATGGGATGAGAAAAAGCGCCATGGGCCTCTCTTTAAAATGATAATTATAAAAGGAAGAAAAAGTTTATATTGTTGGAACAAAAATAACAGTTGAATAATTCAGAGACGGGGACACTGATAAACGGTGTAAGCACAAGACTGCCTATGATTAGGTCTTTGGATCTAAGCCCCGGGGTTTGTCTAAGCGTGGAGGAGAAGACGTGGACCATAAATTTCCTGAAGGCCCTTATTCCAAAGATACTTCCACCATTGGCGCGGTAACAGCTGCCGAGGGCTTCTGGGCAAGTTTGCCGTGTTGTTTAGCACGCACTCAAAGCAATGGAACGTATGAAAGGGGCTGGCATGTTTACCAATTTCGTCCAGGATTGCTTGAAAATAGAAACATTTAAAGGGAGAGTTTGGGGGTTGTTCTCTGCGAGGAGCGTTTATATTCCTTCCTGTCCACGAGTGTACAAACAGCTACTTTGTCACACCAAACGTGATTACCAGAATTTGTGGGAGTACAATGATGAATGCAGCCAAATGCAGACGTGCAAACACACGGATTAATGCGACATCGGCCCACCTCTTCCAGAATCTGCCGTGTGGCCTGTCTTTGTTCTATTATTGGGGGAAGGGGATTTTAGGAGTCCTCTGTCGAAACAGATTTACAGTTTATTCGATTCTAATACAATGACATGACCCATTTGAAATTCAATGGCCATGACACAGATGAGTGTCTTGACTTTGATTAGAAGCCAGCAAAAGATGGCATCTAAATATCTCAAAAGGTAAAAGTTAGTGTTCATGTAACACAATGTGTATCACATGGTTAAAAGGTCATTTGTTTTGATTCCAAGGGATCATACAAAAATAATCAAATGTATGGCTCTCTAGGACATATGCACTATTTAATCAATGTTTTGGCCATATCCCTTGCCACCCTCTGAGGACAAATGGATTTGGAGAATGGATAGATAGATTTGCGCTCTAGCCTTGTACAAAGTAGAACCTTCAACCAAAGGTTTATTTACTTTTACAATTTCATTCAAAGGGACCTTGAAAAGCAAACCTGCAACCTGCTATTTCTAAGGTAATTCTTTACCAACTGTGCTACATGAATACCAAAATAAATCAAATTAATTGTAACTACATCATGGGTAAAAAACAGCCTATTTGCACATTCAAAAATGTACTTTTATACTAAAGTTTATTCACTACACACACACCGACATACCAACAGTACGATAAAACACCTATGTACTACACTAAAACAAGTAAACACAAAAATTCAGACCCTGTGCAAGTCTTTTAAAACCAAAATAGAACAGTACTTGGCCATTATTTCAACAAATCCAATGAGTCACAATTGAAAGCAGGTCATGATTGAATACACTTTTAGTCTCCGAGCAGAAAAAATTCAATTACGCAGCGAGTCGTTTTTCTCAAGTGGTTCTTTTCTGTGTTTATGTTGTCGTGTCACGGCCCGAGTTCAGAGCGGCGACGACTGACGGTTGGAAAACCTGACAGCTTTGTGTAAAGCGACCTGCGCAATCTGTCACCCACACCGTCTTCGGTTTAGTTAAAAATAACAACGTTAACCCCCCCTTCATATCTCTGCCATTGTTCCACCGACACCACATCTGCGCCCGTACATACATTACGGGCAAAAATCAGAGACCTCTCGCCGTAGAGATGAAGTGCAGCAATGAATCACACGCTGCACCCGCTTGATAAGTCAAGTCAATTTGTGGTAATTAACATCAGAGGGCACAGTAGGTGCTCTTTCTGAAGGGAAATATCATCTTTTTTGCCGCAACAAGCCAGCAGAGAGTGAACGCAAGCTAAGGTAGGGCTATATTTCTACGGTGACCTCGGGGGGCTCTGCAAATTTGTTCACCACCTACAGCATAACAGATTGAGGGACGTGCCATTTACCCCGAACGCGTTAATGGATTTACCTTCTCTTCTAATTGCTACGAGCTGACATTAGTTTTGACATACACGCAAAGTCAAACACACCTCGTCCTGCGGCGCTTGATCCTCAAACTCATTGAAATCACACATTTAGCCGACACGGATCAATGGTTTCGGTCCACACGGGCAGCCTCAGGCACGGCGCTGTGAAAACAGAACCGGTACCGTGGATGAAAAGGTTATTCGAGTCCTACTGGTCCTGGGAAACACTGCTACCAGAGAACTACGTTTTTTATTTAAATGGGAGCTGTAGGCGAGCAGGTATATTAACGGTGGTGGCCATCTTTACACCCAACAAACTAACCTTTTCATTGTTCAAAATCGCTGAGGCACCAGAAACGCACGCTAATTATGTAAACATGACTTTGAGAAATGCAGACCGGTGGAGAAGCCACGGTAGCTATGAATTTCCACTTAAATGTATACGTAACAAAGGGCAATTGTGTGCCGTGTGTGTGGCGTGGAGATTGAAAGAGTGTGTTGCACATTGGGGGGTATTCAGCAGAATTTTAATGAAGCCTCAAGGTTCTGCTAAAGGACAGTGGGAATGGAAGATGGAGAGGGGAGCAGGGGTTCAGAGAGCTATTACAGCACAGAACAAGCACAAACCATATATAATAACCCTCTCTTTTAAAAGAGTATGTAACTTTTGTCAAGTCAATTGAAAATGTTCAAATTAGAAACATACAGATCCGGAAGGGCTTCATTTGTATAATAATATAAAGAATAATAACCCCCAAAGCTGTAGACATTTACTTAAACTTAACTCCTGGCCCAAAGTTTATTTCAGCTTTGTGGAGTGGCTGATAACTATTTTTGTTATATGTACTGTTATATTATTTATTTTGCATAATATTGGTTTTCAATGAACAATTTGTTAAATGGGTTGTATAACTCACGTTTACAGTTCTGACATTTGGAACCGCTATGACTTTCAAGAGCAGAAAACAAAAGAAGATATTTTGAAGAATGTTGGTAACGAGAACCAATTCACTTGAACTGGTTTTGTGTCCATACAGTAAAAGTGAATGGGTGCTACTGTTGTTCGATTACCAACCTTCTTTTCTCCTCAAAGTACAAACAAAAATATAAATTTAAAATGACAAAAGGGGAAGCATTACCCAAGTTTCACTTTTGGGTTGACAATAAGTTTCATCAAGAAACGTTTCCAGTTTCCTTTGTTTTGCATGTTTTTGGAAACCTCTACAGGGATTCTATGCAGAAGATTAGTTTGTTTATGTGGTTGCTTTGAAACAATAATGGGGTCTAAAAGTCCAATAGCACATTAAAATCTGTGATTTTTTTCTGTTAAATAACTCCTAATAAGAATACATTTTCTATGCATTTGAAAAAATACAAAACTAAATAAGTTAGACAATGAAAGAAGATTCATAACTGTAGCAGTATTCTTAATTATCTTTTGATCCATGTATTAAATTAAAAAAGTCAACATACTAATAGACTTTGTCTACAATATAATAGGAATTTGTAGAATGCAAAAAAACATTTGGGTCTCAGATGTTTGGATCCCGCTGTATGTGACAGTGGCTTTTACTAGGGGCTTATGGTTATCTCATTGAATCCCTCATTTAACAGTATTTGATGAGAGGTCAAAGGTGCTGGCTAAAGTCTTTCACTCTAGTCTGCCATAATCCCATCTAATAAACCCCTTTAATGCCTCATAATTACATTACGCTTGTACGATGGAGAATTCATGAAAGACGGGTAATTTCCTCTAGTGTCGACGGCCAACAGACCAACAACCAATGATGGGTCAGATTCAATATAACAAGGATTATTTTCCAAACTAGAGGCAAATTTAAGAACTATACAACAATTTTCTTATTGATAAAGGTTTATTTACAGCCTAAGTCACAAGTTCTTTCATTTACTGTTTTCAATTAAGATTGTTTTGGAAAAAAACATTTTTTATTCCACTGTGATAGTTAGCTGTATTTTTTAAAAGTTATTTTTATTAATAAATATCCAAGTGCAACGGTCAGATTTTTTTACAAAAGGAAAAATTTTATCTGCAAACCAACTGTTCATTTATTAACATTATTAAAATATAACGGATTACACAAACTAACAATGAGTAATTCATCTGCACTTTTTCTAAATCTTGCTCCATGTTAATCCCGTACACATTTCTTAATGTTAACTAATACAAACTAAAGTATAATAACAACGTACAAAACCTATGAAAAAACACAAAGTAAAACTATTCTGCAATAAAAACTGAGTCAAAACTCATCTTTCATTCTCATTTTCTTTGTTCAGTTGGAATCCTTGCACATTCTTGGCATTTTCATCTTTTTTGGAGTGATGCACCTGGTTTATTTTCCCAGCAGTATTGGAGGAGTTTCCAAATACCCTTAGCTGTATTCCAGTCAAAATTCAATCAAACAAAAATATTCATTAAAATTTAAGTGAGGAAATTTAGATAAACCATCAACTTATTACTTCATATTCAAGCCAAAACTTAGTAAGACAGCTGAGAAACACTACACCCTGTCAGGTGTGTCCAAACTTTGACTGCCACTGTATTCCCCAACAACCATAAGTAAGGGATGAGTCACTCTTGCTGTTAACTTTGAGTCTGGGCTGCATTCGGCAAGTGTGTTATGAAATTCGATAAACACAGTTCTCTGAGACGGTGTATGGAAATGACGGCCATTTTCAAAACTTTCAAAATGAGGGAGGCAGTAAACAACACACCCTGTCATCTCACAGGGGATGTTGTGTGTCATAAAGAGTGCTCTCCTGTCTCGCCGCACAACTATGTTGTCGCATGGCTGTGGCTGTAAAAGCATGAACACTAAAGGCCCAGACATCTACCAAAGCACCTCTTCTTCTAAGAGCCACATAAAGAGCCCCAAGCCCCCAATTGCGAGTTTCTTCATGCTTTTTGCATTAGCTGTTTGCTGCCACGCGTCCGTGACAAAAGCGGTTGTTTATTTCGCACAGAATCTTTTTGCATGTTTACTTGCACTTTATTCCTAAGCACCGAGTTTTGCGAAAGATCTTTCCGAATAAAACTTTGTGCATGACCCCTGCGTGAGCCTGGCAAACTTGTCGCACAAGAGTCCTTAACTTTCCATTAATCTGGTAGAGATGCGGTCTCTTCTCCTTCAGGCCAGATATCTCTCTCAAAAGAACAAAGCAAATAAGGAAATTCTTAAGTTTGTTCAGTGTCTTGTTAACTGTAAGCTGCAAACCTCACCCGCTTTGACAAGGCTTTGTTGGGCCGACCAGCGCAGAGTGACAGGCCGTTAGCTTCCAGTCTGGAAAATCTTGTCAGGCTGCCAAAGGCTGAGCTGCTACATGATTTGCAGAACTCATAAATGCTAAGCAGGGATAAGGCTGTTGCCACTGTTGCGCCTGGACAGAGTACCTGCTCTCTGCTAAAAGAGATCTCTTTATGGAGAGCCGACCCGGGCCTGTCAGCTCAACACATTCTCAAAGGCAGGGAAAAATGATGACTTTTATAAAAGTCATAAAAACGAGGAACCGGCACAGTGAATACAGTATAAATTGAACCCAGTGAGAGACTTAGCTGTGGACATTATGAGGCACCACTTTTTATTTCCCAACAAGCAAGAACCGAGTCTTTCTGTGCCTCTTTTTGTGACTATGATAAATCTGAACGGATGACATATGTCAAAAAATATCACATTCCTTAGAATATCTTCTTTTGTGTTTGGCAGAAGAAAGTCATGCAGGTTTTAAATAACAAGTGTGTGACATGCTTTACTTTCTTTTTCTGCCAAACACCAAAAAATACATTTTAAGGAATGTAACCAAACGATGGAGGTACCCACTGAGATGGAATGGTAGAATAACCCATTTTTGGTTAACTATCCCTTTGATTTGACATATAACTCTGATAATCTCTTTATTATTTAAATCTTAATTATTTCAATGAAAAGTTTAAGCAACTATCATTGTGTTAAAAAAAATTTGCACCTTTACGTTTACATTTAAGCACATGGCAGACGCATCCAGCCATTCACAGTGCATTTAAGGTACGCACCCTGGGGATTAAAGTGAGGACCTTTGCGATGCTAACCCAATGCTCTTTCAAAACTCTGGATATGCAGTAACAATTAAATACAGTATTATCACATTAAAGCTCCATAAAACCAAAGAGCATTACCCGCCTATACAAACTCAGTCCATCAGACAAAACTTTCATTTGCAATTGTCTCCCCGACCCGACACAATCATGGCCAACCTCTCTACAAACACCCGAGGGGTATCAGATGAAAAGTGGATGAGAGCTCTGTAAAGTAAAAAAACAGTACATCATTCCCTTATTCCTTATATACTTTCCATTGTGGTTTACAGGAACCCCGGTAAATGACCCTTCTCCCTCTCATGCACTCAAAGCATTAAGTCCATGTTAGCTCCCCAGTGCTAAACTGAGATCCATCAATACAGAGCGTCAAGAGGCACGTGAATAGTAAAGTCTTCATCAGGGAGGTGTGTGATGCTTGTTGACTGGCAGTATCCAGCATAATGAGATTTGACAGCTTTCCCCCTAGCAGCTGTAGTGTATCACGGCATATGACGGAGCGGATGCTCTCACTCAATCTACGGAGGTAGCAGAGTGTGAATGGATCATATGTCCGACGCTCGGGCCGCAGCCGACGTCAAAGCATTACCTGAGCCTTCTGCTTGCATAACGCTCAAACCCATTCCAGTGCATCAGCCGCCTTCGTAAACATCCATGAGTAGCGGCGAGCGGGCCAACGCAATCAAGGGTGGAAAATTGAGAAGTATGAAAAACTATTAACTTCTCTGACTCCACACCGCCGTACATTTTAACAACTTGACACCACGCCAGTCTACAGCCATTTGTCAACAACCGGAGGGGGAAAAGGCCCCTTTCCAAGAGAACAGCGGTCTCGAGATTTGCTGTTAAATCCCTCCAAAGGGCAACAACAGTGTTTGTGCATCGTCCAAGAGGCCACTGGGAAGAGTGATGGAGGGAATAATTGATTGTATCCAGCAAGAGCCAATCACAAGCCCCGTTCCTGTGCACTAGAGAAAGTTTTGTATAGAATACGGATGGGCTTTGTGTAATTAAATAACTTTAAGGCATGCTTTAAGAACGAGCCATTTTCGTGATTGCATGGGCTGTCGATACTGAGCGCGTCAACGGGAAAGAGAACGGTCACGTAGGAAACTACATGTATGGAAAAGAAAATTAACAGGAAAGCACTATTGAGTAACACACTCACATACACCCAAATGCACTCAGTAAATAAAGCGACAGTCAATTACAATGGCAGCACAAAAGCTTACCCAGTGGTTCAATTCTAGGGGGAGAAATCTATCCCTCTATCCCTGAATAATTTTACACCTCAGTGCACACAAGGCATGGAAAGATGGAGGGGTTATGGAGTGAATCAGGGAGACATGAGATAGCAGACAAGGGGAGAATGGATGCAGGGTGGAATGCAGCGCAGATTCCTTCAAAAGATCTCAAGTAAAGTCTATCCTATGAATCTGGTGAATAGAGAGATCAGATTATCAGAATGGTAACATAAGAATATTCTCTTAAAATGTGTAATTCATATAAATCTACAAAAAATGCACTTTAAGTGATATTTAGGTGAAATTCTGTCATATTTTTCTCTTCCTCTTGTCATTTATAACATGTATGACTTTCTCTCTTCCGCAACAGAATAAAGAAGATAATTTAAAGAATGTTGGGAACTTGCAACAATTCACTTAATGTGGCTTTATGTTAATACGATAGAAGTCAATAGGTGCAATGGCTGTTTGATTCCCAATATCTTCTTTTGTGTTCTGCAGGAGAAACTAAAATGTATTAATCAAATTTTACAAACATATGCACACATATTATAAAATACCTGCTGATACCTGATTATGTGAGATCACATTATTCCTAAAGTAAATGACAGGTTAAAGTCACACGGAATAAGGAGAGAAAAATAAACACTACTTCATAGGCCTTATAATCTTATAAAATATAGATTTAACAAAAGGACATATTTAGAAAAGGACAAAAAGGACACGGATGAGATTTTATACCGCAAGAATTAATATGATTGTTAAAATTGGCCATTACATACAAAGACCCGAGAATATGCTGAGGACTAAGAGGACTTTCTAACATTGGCACCAAAAGACATTTGCCACTTGAAGCTGATACACTGTGATGGTGTATTACAATGAAAAACAGATTTCTTAAATTTGTTGCGACAATTAATTTGAGTCAAACTCACAAAATTGCATCTTACTCCATTGGTCAACACAGCCTCTTTCTGAATTCAGTCAATAGAACTTTACACATGCACCTTCACTGTGGACTGACAGCAGCCTCTCCTCAAATTATTATTCTGATCATGACTCAGGCACCTTCACAAATCAGCTTCTTACAGCCCAAAGCTTCCCGTTTGCAAAAACAAAGCAGCGTGACCTTTCCTTTCCCCCATCATCTCCTCAGTCTCCATCTCCTCAAACATTTGCCTGCACAGAGTCTTCTTTAATTACCACGACAGGGGTCACGTGTTCCCTATCCCAAATGCATAAATAAACGTTGTTGTTATTCTCAAAACCAGAGAGAGAGTGAGAGAGAGATAGAGAAAGAGAGAGAGATTGTAAAAAGGTCTGCATAATTTGTTTCCACAAGAGAAAATGTATTAAAATAAATCTCATAAACATCAAGAGGACTGGCTTTTCTGGCTTGAAGAATGAAATCAAACTCATCAGCATTGTGCTAATCCTTTCAAGAAAGCTGTAATCCTCAGGATAGCGGGACATGGCTAAACCCGCTCCGGAGGGGATCCAATGGATTCTTTTAAACAAGCCTGATTATGCCAACAGAGCGACCGTATGTCACAGTAACGTTTGGACTGGGATAAGAGTACGGCAAATGGGAACGGTCTCTGTTTGTGCAGATGTGTCATAACATCATTCAAATATATTCTGTGGCATACATGGAGAAAAAAATGGTAAGAAAAACAAGACGATGGGGAGTTCATACAAACAACGAGCCTCTGCAACCAGATGGGAATTTTCTGTCTTTTCAATGACAGTCACAGAGACCTTCATGCAAGAAAGTTCAAGTTCAGCTTTATGCAAAAATACAATGATATGGTGACTATCAATAGGAAAGAAAGCCAGGATTGATTCACTCAACCACCTCAGAAAATTGTATCCAGCATTAAGACATTAATACATCAATACAAGAATTATAATAATAAATCAAATCAATAATATTAAATTTTTACAATTATTATTATTATTTTTATTATCATTATTATTATTTTTATTATTGATTATTAAATATGCTTTTTTATTTATATTAACTTCTTTTACATTTTTGTAATTCATATTTTTTAATATTTTTAATCATAATTGCTAATAATTCATAAAAAATTATAATAATGACAATTAAAATAATATTTTTGATTTATTTATGTAAATATATAATGATTAAGGACGCTCCGATCGATCGGCAGGAGATCGGTATCGGACGATTATCACATTCGATGACTAGATCAGTACTCGCCGACATCCGATCTGATCTCATTCAAAGACTTCAAAGCGTGAGGACGTACATGATGATGTGGTGGGGGAATATGTTTTGGAGCTGTAACCCCATAGTAAAGGCATATTAAAATGTTCATTGTATGATGAATACTTTTTTGTAATCATTTAATACTCAGTTAAAACAAAAGTTACATTACATTCATTATATATTTACTGTAAAAATGTAACAAAAATATAAGAAAAGAAACATCTTACATATCAGTTATATAAACTTGAAGTATCAGAACCGGCATTGGTATCGACTGAGTACCATGACAAAACAATTGGCACTCGGTTTCGGTGGCAAAAAAACTGATCGGAGCATCCATAATAATTGTAAATTGTATATATTTTATGTTATTACTGATTGATTAATTAATTATTATTGTCACTTCATCAGAAATAATAGAACTATCAAATCATGGTCACTGATTAATGTCTCCCATTACAACAAATGTACCACTTGCTTACACTACATTATTTGATGTAATGGAATTGGAAGCAATAAGGCTGGCTAAGGTGACAGGAAACCCTTCTACTCCACAGAAGCCAAAGGTCTGCTTATACAAAACCAAGCTAAATTTCCAAGCATTCCCTGAAGGGTACAAGTTGACCAGCAGCATCTGTTTCCTTTGATTATGTGAGAAGAAAGTCAGACAGACCCTTAAAGAAAAGGACCCAAAGGAGAGGGGCAGTGCCAGCTAAGATTAAGGAAGGGTAACCACTTTCCTGGCACTAATCGCCAGGGTAATACTACATCAGCAGAGCCAATATCTAAGATTTCTAGGGCAAAAAGAAAATGTAGTATTGGATTGAGAGATTTCAAACAAAAAAGCGTGCCAGCATCTGACTCGGGAACTTGACGGGGCAAGGACTCGCATGCAACAGCACTTTTCCTGACACTTAAGACTTTCAGATGCACAGTTTGTCATCCCGGGGCAGATTATTGTGAAACAGCGCAGACACAGCAACTCTCTGTAACTATATAAAGAGGCATTCGCTACTGCCAACGGCCAAGGCTATTCAAGACATTTAAGCATGCCGTAAGCACTCTCGTCTAAAAGAGAGAATATTGTCCACCTTGACACGCTTTTTATTCCTGCTTCTGGGGAGAAGAGCTTGCATCTTTTGCGATATCAGAGTGACGGTCGAGGGGAAGGCCCCAGAGATCTATATTATAAAAAGCACACCCACAGGCTCATGCATTTGCAAAGCCTATAAAACATAGTTTTTTTGTCATTGAGTCAAGGTAATACAATTCAATCTTCAGCTTATGAGATCAGCACGTAAGCTCTCTATGCATCCTGTGTTTGCTTAGAGATGGCCCTAGATTCAGCACACACGTTTTCCTTCATCCTGGAGAATTGTCTTCCTGAAGGCGGGAAATGAAAACACAGCCCCTCTTAAACGTGAAGCTTAGATAGGTCAAACAATGACAACTTCATGCACAATAGTCTGAAACAAGCTTCAGGCTGAACGTTCACGCCTCTACTCAGGTCACGTCTCTTATTCTTTCATTTCTTTGGAGAAATCGCGATTGCTTGACAGGAAAAAAATGTCCAAGCTGAAGGACACAACATCAATAAGTAATACCCACGCTGTATTAGCCGCATATTTAGCCATGAGAATCCTCTTAAATTGCTTTTAGACAAAATAATTTTGCACATAGGAGCGCACATCAGAATGCAACAGCGCTCCTTTGCTTAAATTAAGCAGTGGCGGATGAACTTTGAGCTTTTGCAGTGCAAAGGCATGTGCCACACTGTGAAGGCATTCATCGAATAAGAACGCCTGTTCAGTATTGAAACCACATCTCACATCCAAATCACCAGTTCTTGACCGAATGGAGTTTTCAAGAACGTTCCAACTTTGCTTTCCACCACCACAACATTTCCTGTAGATGGTTTTTACACGTAATGTTCTTTCGTTCAGAGGTAATAATAATGTTTCTCTTTCAAGACTCCATGACTCCCAGCGGAGTGCAGTAAAGTATAGGAGAGCTATCAAACACACACACACACACACACACACACACACACACACACACACACACACACACACACACACACACACACTTCTCAAGGTATTTAAAATTAACAGCAGGGGGTGTAAAGCAACCGATGTTGAGAGACAGATCAAGAAAAAAAAGAGATAAAGACAGGAATTGACTTTTCGCCATCCCCCAGCTTATTTCGCCATCGTTTTCATTATGGTTTTGATATTTTTTCTACTCTTTTCTGTCACATTCATTCTTTAGTGTGGTCATTTCTGTACAAGAATCTTCCAATTGAACGCACGGACATGTCATTACCTTTGCAAGGGTCATTTCCCATAAGAAAAGGAGGACCAATCATACAGTCTGATGGGAACTAGCATCAATATAAAAAGAAGGAGACCCATCCTCTACTCCTGCACCATGTTCCAATCTGAAGAATTATTCCTTGCGTGTCTGATATATCTTCTATATGTCGAAAAACAATGGCTCGGACATGAGCTGTGCTTGTTTGCATGACCTGGTGTCTCAGTTGGCCCTGCTTGAGGCCTCATTATAACTCACCGCTGGTCATTGCGAGTATGGCATTCAGCCTGACACCGGAGCTGAACGAGGAGGATGACGCCGGTGTTGTTTAGGCCCTCGTTCTCATTAAGAGCCATGCATGTCACCGGGGAGAGTTTCTGCTCCTAACAGCCTCCAAAAGTAGCTCTGGTTTAAAAACAGCCACTGTGGAGACCAGCGAATGTCTCCATCTGCAGGGAGAGCTACACCTCATCTAGCTTTCTTTGCATATATGCATCATCTGTCGCTCTCAGTTCCTCAGCTGATAGAGCTCCTATCCGTGCTCTTTCTGGGCAGTGTATATTTAAACAGTCAGAGATGTTTATACTGAACGGGAACACTGACAATGATAGCAAGAGCGCTGGTGACTGTATCAAGTTGCAATTCATGCAAAATTGGGAGCGAGCCACGACAGTCACGACTGTATCAGATTTGGTTAATGTTTTGGATAGTTCCCTAAGCTTAGCCTTATAACTCAAAAATTGATGAAAAGAGAAAAGTAATCATGGCTGAGAAAGACTGGATCTTTTTCATTATTTTTTTTTCTTAAAATATTAGAAAATGGGTTTGCAACTCATTTTAGACTTTTGAAAAAAGGAGGTCTGTAATATAAAGACAAAGCAAATTATTCAGTTTTAAAGAAAATGTATGTTGTTTATTATTCATTGTTAAATAAATCTAGAAATATTCGAATAAAAATATTAAATATATAAGAATATATCTTCAGATTCTCCAAGGAACCATTTATTTCTTGGATTTATATAATAATTTTTATCCTAAAAAACTTTTTTTCAAACTTTTTATAAAGAATATTTTTGTCAAACACAAGTTCTTTTTGTTACTTTAAATAACCTTTGCGCAAATTGTTCATAGTGGGATGAAAGCTGGCCTACACCTACACTAAGTTTTGAATTAAATTGGGCGAAAAGAAAATATTAAACATGGAACAACTCAATTCATATAAAATAAATTGTGTCTTGACACAAAACACAAGCCCATCACTTAAGTTATGGAGGTAAACTTCTCATGACTTTACTTTAAGATGGCTACGTTTGCATCAGTGCGGGGTCAGACTGCCTTCTGACATTGCATCAGCACAACTCTAAAATAAGAACTGTAAACCAGAGTCGAGGAAGGTGAAACGATATTTAAAAACTGTCAGAAACTTTGACGCTTTAGAAGTTGAGAAAAAGGGAGTATGGAGACTTTGACAGACAGCACAGAGGGACAGCAACACTATTGGCTTTCTAGCACGAAGGACTCGCTCTCAAATGAAGAAGGGAGAAAGAACTATCAACCTCTATGCACCACTATATCTTCATCTTCAACAAAAAGCCAAACTCTGCAAATAGAAAATAGACTTGCATTCTCTAGATCAAGGTACCCTTTCAACCATTACCGTAAATAAACTTCTACGTGCAACATGACATCGGAGCTTTTCATTTATATAAGTTATCGTGGTATTGAAATGGAAATGAAACAAAAACAGCATTGTGAGCAGTCATGTATCATCACAGGATACGTGATTTTGTTTTCCCCGAATTCTTAGCATCATGTAGCAATGTAGATTTTTTAAGGGAGGTCCTAAAATAAACATAAAACTGGCTGTTGTAATCCACACCTGGAGAAAACATGGAGAGGAAAGATTTGGTTTGAAAAATACAGTGCATAAAAGGTGAACAATTATCATTTGTATCATTTGTGTCGATGTTATGGTCAAAGACTTGTCAAACCATGAAAAACATAGACAAGTATTGTGGCAAATCTGTCTGACGAAGCTTGTCAGAAATATCCCTGGGTCAGATTTTATCAGCCGCGCTAAATTCTCTCTGCCATTTAAAATCTCCTAACTCAATGTTTAACTGCAGAAAGCATGTTTGGGATGTTCCGCCCAATATTGTGCAGTCTCTTAAGTGTTCGGAAATTAAAAAGTTTTGTTGAATATTCAGACTTAACTAGTGTAAACTAAACTAACTATTGCTTTTTAAATGTGTTCATATTATATTGTTCAATATGGGGTCAGTTGTTATAGAGTTGTCTTGTGGTGAGAGAGTTAAGACTTTTAAGCCGTGTGCTCTGCAAAATAAAAAACAATTCTAATAGAAAAGTGTCTGCCAAATGAATGAATGTAAATGTAAAAACGATTTCCTTGTATGAATATAAATACCGCAGACACATTTTCTGAAAGCATTTAGAAGATTGTTGACATTTATTTGCTTACATTTACATTTTTTGTTGAATGTAAATGTTTCTGTGTACCCAGTAATTAAATTTCCCATTTCAAAACACTAGAGGGAATGCGTCTTTATTTCACATGGTGTGCTTTGTTTTACAGTGTTTGTTGGTTAAATACCAGGCTGGTTAATCCAGAATAAATGTAGTGTAATCAGTCAAAAAGCCATTGGGCTCTCACTGATTAATCTCTCTGGTTAGTGTTAATTATCGACAGCAGAAAAGTAAAGAAGCGTTTTTTGAGTTTGCTTGGTCGATCCCACTTTGGCTGGTTAGCTTAATCTAATTCAGGACTTGCTTCTCTGCATAGTAAAAAGAAGCCAAAGTTTGCTGTGGAACAAACAAATCAAGAACTCATTGATGTCTGCAAAAAAACATGTCTTTAAGGAGAAATGTCCAATGAAGCATCTTGTTTTATTAAGATGTAAATTTACAATAAAAAGACCAAATTGGTCATAATCAAAATAAAGTCCTGCAAACATAAAAGAAAGGAAAAAGGATTTCTTACCTCGTTGGTGTTCCAGCGATGTCTCTCCTTGGGCAGGGAGGAGCATTTGGGAAGGCATTCCAGAAGCTTCTTGGGCAAGTAGATCTTCAAATGTCCATGTTCATCTGTTAACAACATTAGAAGATTATATTTAGGATAGATCAGGATAAATAAAACATGAAAAAAAGCAAAGGAGAAAATGCAATGCTTTAAATTGATTATATTTGAAGTTAGTTAGTTAAATTAAATTATATTAAAATATTTAAAATTGAAAATTATAATGAGCAGCATTTTGTGGGGGAAATAAAGTCAAAGTAAACTGGCTTGAATTTACTTTCATTGGGTTTGTGTCTATGCAACAGATGTGAATGGATGCCTGTGTTGTTCAGTTACCTTTTTCTTTCTTTATTTAAATATCTTAACTTAATGTTTTGAGGAAGAAAATAAAGTCATGCAGATTGAAATGACATTAGGGTGATTTAATGATGACCCCATATAAAAAAATGTAGACTGACTTATCCCTTTAAATGTTTTGTGCGTGTATACTCCAGGACTCAACCAATGAACTTGTCTTTGCTTACACCAGCTACAAGAAAGTTGATGAAAGCTCTCTTCTCAAAGATCTAATCATATCTTTGTAAATTATGCTGTTGTTTAAGTTCAATGTCACTGTTTCCCAAAGGACACTTTAAAGGTAAATCCCAAGCCCATTGTTACTTTTGCAAGCAACTGTGACATGCCTTTCAGAAATGTAAAGCTATAAAACAAGCACCAGATCTTAAAGTGGGAGCACTTGGAATGCAATGAAGAAAAAAAAACGTAAGACGTTAGTGTGAAATGAAAAAGAACATATTTGGAGCACAAGGCGTGCAAAACGCTTTCATCCAGAAATGTTGTGATTTTGTTTTCATTGAGTTTTTTTTTTAACTCTCTCGTTCTCATTCTCTCTCTCTCTCTCTTATCATGCCAGAGTGCCTGCTCAAATACACAACAACAAAATTGGGCGACGGAGCAAAAGCATTTCAAGGTTATTGATAACCGTTTGCATCAAGGGCTCAGGCTTCTTAAGGAACTCAATGTTTAGCCCTGTGGGAGAAGGTAGTTCCACATCGCGTGCCGAGCCTGCTTATAGATTTAAATGAAAGAAACAAAAGGAAAAAGAGAATAAGCGAGAAAGTGAAATGTATGGGAAGGTGTCTTCAGAAAAAGACGACAGAAAGAAGTTCTTTCTGACAGATCTGGGAAGGATGATGATGTGTGTCTATAGAGACACTGCTTAGCAACCCCTTCGGCTCCAGCTTTTAGGACAAACAGATAGCCGGAGGGAAAATGACCCGTAGAAGGGGTAAGATCACTCCTGTCTTCATAGTCTCAAGCTCGCATCTAATGCAAGTTTTTGTGTTTTACCTGTGAATAACCTTAAAGCCAAATAAATAATTCAAAGACCTGAAGGAAATGCCAGTCCATCAAGAGAGAGGAACTGCAAACTTCAAGTTCTTTTTCAATACATCATCGATCACAACTCATGGCAAATATGCTGATCATATAAACTCAACACATTTAGTCTGTTGTGTCTTGCTCCAAGCTTAAAAGAGTTCTCATTTGTTCTCACATTAAAATCTAGTGATCCCTCACATAAGTAGCTCTGGCTAAACACACAATACAACACACTTGCATGACCAGACAATGAATCAGAATAAATGAGCAGAGCCTCTTAAGAAAATTTACTCTCTTTCATTCTGAGAAGCTTAAGCAGGATGAATATTAAAAGACAGTGAGAAACGTATTCACGGGTTAATTAAGGCAAGACTTGATATCCTTTCCTCTTCTTTATGGCTGTCGGTCTCACAGCACAAACTCTGGCAGAACAATCGAGTGATTCTGAACACTGCTGTTCAGTCTCATTGTTCCGCATGGAAGTAAGGGGCTTTTAAATTATGCTGACTCCGGCGACTGTGGCTTTACAGGCAAATTTTAATCACAGAGTCAGTTGCCGTCTGCCAAGCGCTTGCCTTGAGCGTTTGCCTTTCTTCCTATCATGACTGTCTCCCAAGAGTAGCCAATAACATGGAGGGTGAAGGAAAAAAGGCTTAACAACAAAGACAATGAAAAAGACAAAAAAAGAAAAGCAAACGCCACTCATCCTCGTGCACATGTGATTAGAGGTGATTGGAAACAAGAGTTTCTCAATTGCTGATAAAGCATTTTCAAGGATGCAATTCAATCTCAAACAACCATCCACTGCATTAACTAACAATTTAAAACTTGGTATAATATTACATTATTTTTTATATTATTAAATGACAATCCTTGCATATTTTTAAGGCATTCAGGCATACTTAAATTTTATCTTTGAATGCAACCGTATGAGTTTCAACTTAAAAAGAAAATTATTACATGAAAAACATTTAATGGCTGAAATGCTAGGCATGCAAATGAATAAAATGCTTTGAAACACGTTACATCATAAAAAATTGCACTAAACACATTAATGCAGGAGATTACAGCAGTGAAAATTGCAAACCAACCTTTGCGATTTTTAATATGTAAATGATAATGCAATAATCTCAACCTTACCAAGTTTATCCAAGCATAAAAATCAGATGTAAAACTTAATATACAGGTAAAAATGTTAAGGATGACATCACCATAAGGTTTATTAGCCTCAAATTATTTAAAAAAGAATAGTTCACCTAAAATGAAAAAACTGAAAACAATATGTCATTCTTATGCAGCACACAAAATAAAATATTTTGCAGAATGAACAATGTTGGTACACATTTACTTCTATTGTATGGACATAAATGCCATTCTGCAGTTAACAACAACCGTTAAAATATATTTAAATATCTTGTGACCCGTGACACTGATTAAATTAAGAAGAGGGTGAAAGAATGATTTGTGAATCATTTGATGAACATTGTCTTTAATGGCACACATACACAGTAGGGGTATTTAAGCTCATAGTTGGATAAAATACAGACGTCTAAACCTCAACTGATAGTCTAAATTAACCCATAAAATAACAATATTTGGCCCAACCAGGGGTTGCAAAAACCAAGCAGTTTAGAAACATGAATTTAGACTTGCCCATACTTAACACGTTTTTTTATACATAATTTCTATAATCAATGCATAAAGACGCACATTAGTTTCACCTTAATAATAAGGTTTATTCTTTATCATTATCTACAGACTTCTTAGTTATGTCAGACAGAACCCATTTTGCCAAACGCTGGTGTAGACCAAACTATTTGCTCCATCAAGTTAACAATTACAGATGTTTACACACAGGCATATACGCTCTCCATAATCAATTATGTATGTATTAAGATGAATCGTTGCTATTTCAACACATCAAACTCTACTTGCATATATAAATGCAATCACATTACACTTGAACACCAATCAGTATTCAATACCAATGCTGAGACGCCGCACCCACATGTGGCCCTTGTCTAACCGATGTCCGACTCTTGATCAGAGAGGATTTTCGTTGCTTCCTCGCCTTTGAAAAACAGAGCAGAAACACACATCAAACCCGCCCTTCAAAGTAATGTCAAGGATCAGAGAATCCCATCTAAGCTGGGGATACAAAGGTATATCATAACCTAACTCTTTATCAACTCGTTCTAAAGGGCTCTTTTAAATTCTCCAGAAACTCAGACAGCAGACGTGAACCCAACTTAAAGCCGAGAGGTCTAGGCTAAAGAAAACGACGAACAAGTCTTCTGGAGAGTGCCACAGAGCCACGGTGGAATCCCAAGCTGTCAATAAGCAGCATGTTTGTACAGATCCCAAATGTGGCTTTGAATGACCCCAATAAGAACAACAACAATGTTAGTGACAGAAAAGCCCTACGGCACAGTATTAAAAACGTCTTTATTTTCCCTGACGCCGTTTACATGACAAATCAGTTGAAACTTTATATAGATTACTATGTCCTTTTCCAAAGTGTTACAAACCGCTCAACACAATCCCAAACCAATAAACAAAGGATTATAAACAACAATCAGCTGCAAAGGTGTCAGGCGGTCCTGACATTTCTCGCACACTTTGCTAATTCATAATTCATGCGTTTTAATCGAGCCCATGGAATTAAATGGCAAAACAGGCACAGTGCGCAAAATGGGATCTTGTACTTTCAAATCCGCAGGGCCGCATTTCCGTTCTCCCCAAGCAAGCAGAAAGAAAGTCAGTCTTCTCATATGTTCCCTCGGAGGATTACGGCATATCTCCCCGTCTTTAATACTCCGCACACATTCAGTACATCTCGTGCATGTACACGGGGCGCTCTGGAAACAGTTGGAGCTTTGCCACTGCAAAGTATTGAAAGAAAGGAACGGACACAACTTTCTACACCTCATCAGCCCAATGTCTATTTTTTCTATTAAATTGTCAACACTGACAGACAATTTCTGTTCGCATTTGTTTATTCCACCAAACATGCTTTTACCTGCTGTAAGCATTTTTTGTACAAATATATGTGGCATCCAACGCTTCCTCTTCAAAATAAGAATGTTTCAACCACAGATGCTTTAAGATAACAAAATATGCTTTAAGAGGCAAATTTTGAGCCTATCTGAATAAGAAGAGGGCGACATATACAGATTGGATTCTCTCTACCTCATCATATGGTAGACATGAGTCTGCACAGGGATGGAGTTTTGGGATATGTAGGAAAGTATGGGATATGTAGGAAATGCATTAAAGTATCTTGATATAATCACAGTTTTGGAAAACCGTCTGCTCTTCTTTGCTCACACAGACTTAAATGGAGGTCAACTAAATCTTGCATAATAGATAAGACCAGAGGGCATCCTCAAAGGAAGAAAATATTATGGAGATCAGTTACGTCATTTTGTTTTTGTCGGTGCTACTGGATCGAATTTTGGCCCATCTGTTAATTCACTGAAACGTCTCACGAAGGAGCAGATACGTCTCATGAGGAACGTTCCAGAAAGCATAGCCATTCGCAACTCAAATTAAACTTTTAAATTCTAACCCCAAAAACTGCAAACTAGCACACTACAGATTTCACTCATCAATTGATTTTTTTACCTTGTAAAATTGTCTAATATATAATAAAACACAAAAAAAGTCATATCCTCTAGCGAGATGAGCTGTCAGTTAATTATAAAACTTTGTATAATAAAGACTGAAAAATGCTGGGAAAAGCAACATTTACTGCTCCCTGTACAGATATTAGAGGGACGTCTAGGGAAATTTAAGCTTTTTCCTCCATATTTTTTTTTTTAAACAAAATTAATGTGACAGAAATAAGGGCTCATTGCGCAGTAGTTCCGAGCGGACAGGGAGAAGGATGGGACTGCATGTTAATTCATCAACGGCTCAGATAAACTTTTCTTCGAGTAATCCTCAACCGCTTTATTACTTATATGCGTTTGGAAACGCTTGTTGAAGGCAAAGAGGGAGGTCTTTCGCTTTTACATGCTGACTTTCAAGTAGAAGAGGGGAAAGCTTTGATATCAAAAAGAGGAGCATAAAGAAAAACGCAGGGGGTTGACATGGTATTTTACCAAGCTGGTCTATACCACAAGCATTCTCCTTTCCTCTCTCCAGAGACCTGTGCATGGCATGAAAATAAGTGGTATAGTTATCTATATGCAAATTTTTTATGGGATGAAAGGTGCATATTCAGATGGTTGTGAGTCAAAACTAAAACATGTCTAAAGGAGCAATATGTATAGACAGACAACACAAAACTATAATACCAAAGTATACAAAATAAGAGATAATATAAAAGACAAATGCACAAAGGGCATTTTTAGGCACATGTATCTAGGGCTCAAATTGTTAAAATGACCCGAGAACAGCCAGGGCAATTACCGGCGGCCTTTGATAACCTACAACACACAGCCAAAAACAGTGAGAAAATCTCTCCGTCTTTCTTTCATTGAAGCAAAGCATCTCCTTTTGACCCTTTGTGCCACTTATAACAGGGGTTTGAACCCCACCATAATAACCTTAGACTCCTTTGGGTATATCAACCCAACAGCAGTTAATAAATCCACCAGCAGATAAAACGCCACATCTCCGCCATGCTCACGGGGCGGGAGAGTTCTTTCTGCACGCAATAAAATTTCTATTGAATTAGCAATGACTTGAAGGGTTGGACTATGTCAGTCAAATTGATTTAGTATCTACTGAAGTGCCTCAAGGTCACGGAGCTCAGAGTCGGTCCTCGTCCGGAGAGAGTCTGTGGCGTGATTGTTCTGAGGCAGAACCTCAGTGGAGCTCCTCCTGTCTGGAGAAGAGCAGGCCAGGTTGTCGTGGCCTCAGCGCCGGTCCTGTGCATCTCGGTGCTAATCTGGGGTTTATCGGCCCGTCTGTTATAGGCTTGCCGCCGGTGAAGGGCTGTTTTACTGTATCTGTCATGGCAGCTTGAGCAAGCATCACTTCAAAAAAAGAGCAAAGCTTGTTTAGGACGGGATAAAGAGGGCTGACAAATACAGATCTCAAATCGATAGTGTCCTCTTGCTTTTATAGCACAATGATGGGATACCTTTTCTTTACACTTCGTTTCTTCTATGTCCAGTCATTCACTGTGGTTCTTTACCAAAAACACTTTCAGGACACATTTCGGAATTCTGAACAAAGCCGGACTGCATGCCGGCATGCAATGCTTCATCATAACTAATTATGCCTATATAAAGCACTTTGACAGGATGGCTGTGAGATTATTATCCTCATATTAGAAACCTATAGTGACAGAGCGGACATAAAAAAGATGATGAGGAACGAATGAAAGGGAGGATGATAAATCTATTTTTCCCTACAGGGAAACAGCCTGACTACGCTTTACATTTCCTCTTAACTGAGAATAATGTGCCGTCCTAAAGGCATTAAGTGAAACTACGTCCAGGCAGAAGCATGACATCATTTGGTGTAACGTTTAACCACCTTTTCTGATTCAAATGGGATCTGGGTCCAAGCGGTCAGTTTCAATTTCAGTTGTCCCTCCTGTTCCCAGATCAATACCAATCAAAGCAGTGATTGCTCTATTGTTCTGTGTAATACTACAGCTCCTTCACTGGCTCCAGACCTTCATCACTATCAGCGGCCACATCTGCGCCTTTCAATAGATCATTCGCCAGATAGCTATCTGGCATTTGGCTAATGAAGACTGTTTACAGAACGGGGATTAAAAATGCAAAGCTTTTCTGTTCTTTTTGCACATTAAAAGGCTAAATTAATGTCACTGTCATCACCGTGTGTGGGAAGACGTTTCATCTTCTCAAACCTTTTTTGTTTGTTTGCTTATCAAAATCTATACAATAAGCTGAATTCATTGGATAGGGTTTAGGAATAATGCCATGTGTCAGCTGACGTTATGTTTATTTACGTCGAATTGAACATAAAAATGTTTCATAAATTAAGTTTATATCAATACTTAGACATAGAACAACATAGATAAAATCTATAACTAATAAATGAATCTATTATTAAACATATCTATTATTGGTATGTCTTTGAATTTTAAAATACAAGATAGCACTATAAAACAGTGTTTCTGCTTTATTGGGCAAGGAATCATTACAATGACAGAATATTCTTATATGTTTTTTGTCCTAATATATATTATTTGGTTACAGATATATCGGTACAAATTAAAAAATCGGTCTTTAAATTATTCATAAGAAAACTAAAAAAAAAAAAAGTTTAAAATTAAGAACAAATCATTAGAATAATCCAAACGACTAAATATGAAGAAATGTATTTGCTATTAAAAAAATAATAATGGGCTAAAGGATATATTCACTAGTTAAGTCCAACGCTATAATAGAGAAAAAGATAGATAAAAGATAAAAATAGGAAATATATAGGTTAGAATAAATGGTGTTATTGTGAGTTGGGGTCTTTCTTATTGTTGTAAACAATGGTTGGGCCATAAAGGGATATTTTATCCTAAAATGAAGATTCCACCATCATTTACACCATATTTCAAACCTGTATGACTTTCTTCTGCAGAACAAAAGAGAAGATATTTTGAAAAAATGGCGCCCATTGACATTGGAAATGGTTTTGTATCAATACTACAGAGGTCAATGGGGACCAACATTTTTTTAATTCTACGAAATATCTTTTTTTTCCTGTTTTGCGGAAGACAGAAAGTCATACACTTTACAATAACAGTTTAAAATTTCCCCTTTGCGTTAAACTTTTAAAACGTACTCAAAAAACACACAGGCTTAAACAACTGCCTTACACCAGGGTGCACAAAGGTAACATGGAAAACCATGCAACAATGATAACCAACGGCATTTGGAAGAGACATGAACTGAACAGTGAATATGAGAATCCTGAAATACACATGGACTCAATCATGCAAATGAGTTTATGAATACAAATGGATAAAGAGTTGAGCTATGCATACAAAATGCACTTAGAGATCTGGCAAACAATTTGGTGCTGTTTGCTGTCCTTCCCAAGTACTCACTCTCGTGTTTTCCATCACAACAGTAAAAAATTGCATATTGTCGTTGCAATGGCTCCTAGTTAGAATCTTGTAGTGGAAATCTGATATCTTAGACAACTCATAATAAACTCATTTCTGTGTAATAACTGCAAAGCAAGCAAAAGCCATTTATACCGTAAGTAACAAAGCCACCAAAGATATTTGAAGTGATAAATCCGTAAAGGATGGGATTGCTAAACAACCTCCTTTCATCATAAAAACACTAGTCTATTTTTTCACCGAAAGCTGCCCTTCAAATGGAAGGTTATAGCTCCATTTAGACCAGCTGGAGAAACAAACAAACAGTCACGCTGTACCGGCTCGATCGAGCCTGAAACTGAGTCAAGCAAACGTGTGCTGACATGCACAGATGAAGCGTGATGGTTATAAAAAGTGACGTAAGCCTTCGCCAAGTGAAGAGTCACCGGATGCCCGACACGCTTGCGCTTGGCACAATTACCGCCAACTGTTTTGATAGTCTGTGATCTTACACTATCAAAAAGAGTTCAAACTCCTCTAAGACAGCAGGCCACTTCTGCGATAACCTCGCCGTTCATGACCGAGTTTCCCCAGAGACCGGCATGTCTTCGCTCTCTCCTTTGGCAGAGCGGTTCAGCCAACTGTTTGCTACTCTCCAACATGAACAAAACCTCTCATTACTTGCTGGATCTCAATTTAATTTATCTTAACCAATTTAAAAGATCTGTACGGCAACTTCTCTCCTAATTGCAAGGGCATTTGGAAAATAAAGTCTGGCAGGATAAATCGCTAAAGATACAGATACCGGTTTTGCGACGAGAAAGCAAATTAATACACTGTGAACCTTCCATTGAAGTAAGACAGGGGATGCTTCTCTCTTCGTTCCCCTGAGGTTAACAGCTTCTAGTGAATCTTATCACTGACAACGTGTAAAAACAAAAATCATGTAAAAGCACGTAACTTGTGTTAGAAAGAGTCTGACAAGATCTGAACAGAAACAGACCTAAAGGAAAATAAAAACAGCTATAAACATATTTTAAAGAGACTGGATGATGTGCAGCATGGCTGCTTTAATAAGTGGGTGTAGCTCATCTGGGGAATCCATTGGTTGGGTTAAAAAAGGCTACGCTGGACACTAGGGACGAGGAGAGGAAGGGCAGATCATGCAGGATTCTTCCCAATTAACTCACTTCGACATTCTGGTTCTGTCCCAGTTGGCTCCCAAAGCTTTACTTGGCTCAACAAAGCAAAAGAACCAGGCTGAAATAGGGCCCTTGTAGAGGCCTGAGTTATCTGGATCTTCTTTTATCCTCCAAAACCATTCAAATATTCAAGACTTGCAGACTAAAGAATGCCATTTTAATTTGATTATAAAAATTATTTCTAACTAAGTAAAACCTGACATGCAAACCGAAACGTTTACAAGATGGACGACACGTGCATCCGTCCATCCTGCAAAAACTGGACAGAAGAACTGCGGCCACTTAGAGTCCATGTTTAATTGTCTTGATTAAGTGAGTGTCTCTTTGCAAAATGCTCAATCATTCAGCGAAAACAATGAAGACGGCTGGAATGAGAGAGAGAGGTTGAAAGAGAAAGTGGGAGATATAAAAAGGAACTCTTGAGAGGCGAATCTGGAGGTGAACACACCCACATCCACACCCACGCAAGCAGACGCCCGGGCTGTGCTCGGAGAGCAGCGTGCGTTGATTAGCCATGACAACAAGCTTCTGCTTCCAAAAATATGCTGCTCGTTGAGAAGCGGCATGGCCATGCATGAATTAACATGATCTGTAATGGGGCTGAATGACAATGAGACGTTGGCCTTTTTTTGAGCTGATCTACCAAGAACAGCCTCTCCCCCCTACTTCTTTCCCCCTGTCTACTTCCACATAAAGTCACCCAATAACTAACCATTTTACAAATTGCTTGGATGGGATTTTCTATGCTCTTAGACCTGTTAAACACACCAGAAAAACAACTCTGTTGTGCTTTTTTAATCGTGTACTCTTGTCTAACATCTTGGTTTGAGCTGTAGCTACACTACAAAAAACCCTTGATGAACTAAAGGTGCTAGAATAATGAGATTAATGTAAACGGATGGGCGGAGAGAATGAACAGCATATCACAACGTTGTCATGTTCTGAGGGATGCAGTGGAAAAGGAAGCCGGCTTTCTTACTGTTGTTGTCTGTGTCATCGCTGACACTCTTAGGAGGAACGTGGCCGGTGTAACCGACGGCGGTTCTGTACATTCGATCCGGATTACGTACTTTCTTCAGTCCTACAGGGGACACAGTGGGGGAGGGAAAAGTGATGGGATAAGATCGGTGGGTACAAAAATACAATGCCCTTCTGTTCATGCAGAGGTCTTTAACTCTGAATGTCTGTTAAAGAACCTACTGAATCTGCATGACCCCACTGCCCCACTTTAATGGATGATATAGTTTCTTTGCCATGTGCCAGAATAGCCAAGCCACGACTGACTGGTACAAGCACCAGAGGTCAAAAAGTCTCTTCAAATCACATGAGTGTTACATTGCTTGATGTGACTTATTTAGTTCAGGCGTAAGAACATCAAAAAAAATCACAGAAAACCATCATGCTTGCCTAAAGCCACGAGGGCTTTGCCAGCATCCATGTGTTTCCTGTGTATGTATGCAAGCTAAAAAATGGGCTTAAGCTACACATTAAATCAATTTCTGTTTAACAGATCTTAAATGTAGGAAAACCGAGCATTAGCATGCACATAAGACAACCAACCCTCCATTGAATAAGGTCTAATAATATATAATATTCTGTCAAATTTTAACTAACACACTACCAACTGGTGTTGTTTTAACAACAATGTTGAACTTTTCTTTTATATTGATCCTTGAATAGTAATGGCTAGAGATTTAATACTGGCTTGACTAGTCGCTAGTGAACAGGCAACACTACACCCTCTCAAAATCAATCCTTAAAATCAATATATTAGGGTCTGTTGCACTACATGAAATGCCTTCAGACAGAAAGAGTAAAACATCCTTTCCTTTCATTATGCGATAGTCTAACCATGTTCATTTAGGCAGGCAAAACATCAGACGGTCTAGATAATTCCACGCAACCCAATTTGTCTGGCAGAGCCGGTGGTATCAGTTGTATTTTCCTACACAAGTGCTGCTGTTAGTATTGCCAAACACGGATCAGAAACACTCGGGAGCTTAAATTTATGTAATAGCACACCATGAGATTTCACTTCTCTGATAAATTAGAGAAACCGAGATTTGATGAGCAACCAAATACAGTGTAGCTTAGACAGCCTACTGCATGTAAGAGCATACATGTGACAACAACATATAACACATATGACCTAGACGAGAGAGCCTCGACCATACGCCGTCTATGCCACAGAAACATTAAAGAACAACATCACAACGCTGAAAGCTTGTAATGCGAGGAACACATTCTCCAGTGGTTCTTGCCAACAAGAACAGCTTACATAGAAGGATGTGTCCTGTGTAGAGGAAGAGAACACAACTGATACAGGAAGCTTGCAGGAGCCGAAAACTGTCAGATACAAATGCATGACACAGTTTTAGGCCGGTAAGGTCAAAAGAGGCAATGTTTCTCCTGTTCCGTAGCTCAAATGGGTAAAAATAGCATGAAATTGTTCCGTCCAAAAATTGACCGTCTATAATGTCATTTGGCTTTTCAACTGGCACAAGAGCAATGCTTTGCTTTACCTGACGGGACTTCAATAAACACAGTTAAAAACAAGAACAGTTTTATAGTACCTTTTCCTGGCCACGTCATCTTTCCCACCACCAGCAAAAATGAAGAAATCCACTAGACAAACATGTAAATGACAACAGATCCGAAGAAAGTGGCGTTCCAAATGCCCCAGTGTCCACAAGCACACATGCACACTAACCGTCCAACACAGACACTGCCAGCTCGCCCTAATCACAAAGGGCAACTTTGTCACTTTGATGGAATTCTTTAATAGGCAGGCTTAGTTATCATTCCTAGTTTCATCAGTGTGTGTGTGTGTGTGTGTGTGTGTGTGTGTGTGTGTGTGTGTGTGTGTGTGTGTGTGTGTGTGTGTGTGTGTGTGTGTGTGTGTGTGTGTGTGTGTGTGTGTGTGTGTGTTTGATGGGGGTTGGGGGGGCAATTGATTTGGACGGCTCAATACCGCCGCCCTGTGTTCCTTACCATCCCAAAAGCCTGAAAAACAGTTGAAGAAATAATTCAATGTTGACAAACTCGTGGTTGTCCTTTTAAGCATTCCAGAGCCCATTTCCCAACCCAGCTCCATCAGCATCTTTTCAGGAATGCGAGCAACCGCCATCAATCACGACATTCAAAAATTCAAATAGAACGTTTTTAAACTAAAAGAATTCCATCGATGATGTCACTGGAAATAAACATCAGAGATCAAAGACGAACCTCATGCCACTAGAGCGCGGATGCTTTTGTGCATTCCTTGAGATGTTTGAAAACATTTTCGAGGGGAAGAAATGTCAACAGAGTTGAAGTAAGCGATCCTCGTTCAAGAAAAGACGAATCACGTACCTTTCATTTTGCCTCTTCTGCTTAAGATCCGCTTCAATCTGTCACCTTTCCAAATCCTGCTCGAAAATAAAATCTACAAGAGCCGACGGCTTCCAAGCTTCATAATTCTACAGCAAACATTCCCTATAAGACTGAAGCATCGAGCATCTGTCGGTGGGTTCAGACACTATAAGGGTTCTGGTGGGGGTGGAAAGAAATCAATCACGTTTAAGAGCATCACCATAAATCTGCATTTATGGCTTTTGGAGTTTAAAGCGTCTCCCCGTTCAGTGCTCCAGAAAACCCCAAGTAGTTGATCTCGTTCCCCGTGTTTGTCAGCCCACGGACAGCGTGGATGCGGTGTGGAGGAATCCCACTCTGAACCCTATGCGAGTCATTTCACGCGCTCGTGTCGTGTGATGCTCATGTGCGTGGCTCACTTATAAAACCTCATCTGATCAAGCTCGGAGGGGCTTGACTCGACCGGGTGTCACTTTCCCAAATCCCTAGGAAACGAGTCACCTTACACCCGAGATTACCTAACTCCGTTATTTTAATAGCACATCGGCGTCTCGTGACAAGCGGATGCTGAAAACGTGGCGGACTTTTCCCGCCTCCCATCCTCATCATCTGGACCTTAACGTCGCCAAAATCGCGAATTGATAATAACAATCTTGTTATTTCTCTCTTACCTTCCGGCTTGTTTTCGGCAGCCATTTCCCCTCCGCGCGCCACATCCTCCTCCTCCTCCTCCTCGCGACCGGGGGGGTACCACGCGCGTTCACGCGGCTCGAGGAGGGGGCGACGAGCAGGAGGCGCGTCCGCCAAAACGCACTCGCTATTGGTGTGACATCAATGACAAAGGTATTTTGGTGATGCTTCCCGAAATCCACCTTTGATCGGTCCGGTGCATCCGATTGGCGAGGCCTTTTTATGGAGGAGACACCTAAAATCAAACAACCAATGAGCGTTTGGAGGAAACCACGGATCTGTGTGATGAGGACCAGATGGATGCTGTTATAAGCAAACCCCAAAATAATACGAATTTCCTTGTTTGGACACCCACCGGCCGTGTTAAAATAAAGACACGTGTCTGGGAGTCAAGGACTAATGACACGGGCCATTGTGTCATATAATTACATGAACCATAATCGTTCGTCTTAAAGGAGAGTGAAGATGATGTTTACATACTCTGAAAGGTCACAGGACAGCGTGGATTTGTCTAAAGTCATCAGTGACACCCATAGAGGGAGAGAGAGAGAGAGACTGAGAGAGAGAGAGAGAGAGAGAGAGAGAGAGAGAGAGAGAGAGAGAGAGAGAGAGACAGAGAAAGAGAGACAGACAGACAGAGAGAGAGAGAGAGAGAGACAGACAGACAGAGAGAGACAGAGACACAGACAGACAGACAGAGAGAGAGAGAGAGAGAGAGAGAGAGAGAGAGAGAGAGAGACAGACAGAGAGTGAGAGAAACAGACAGACAGAGAGAGAAAGAGAGACAGACAGACAGACAGACAGACACTGAGAGAGAGAGAGAGAGAGAGAGAGAGAGAGAGAGACAGACAGACAGACACTGAGAGAGAGAAAGACAGACAGAGAGACACAGACAGAGAGACAGACAGAGAGAGAGAGAGAGAGAGAGAGAGAGACAGACAGAGAGACAGAGAGACACAGACACACAGAGAGAGAGAGAGAGAGAGACATGTGTAAGAGAGGATCCCTGTCCACCCTGCGGGTGCTGAAGTGGTGCTGAAAGAACAGCTCCACTCCACGGTCACAAACACACGGAGGAGAACAGAAACATTTTTGCCAATCAAGTGATGATGCAATACAGCTTGAAGCAGTAATCACTGATAATGTTACTTGTGCGAACCCAAAATAGAGGCACAAAATGAGAAAGGTACAGCTGGAAGAACATCCGTACAATATAACCTAGGACATATTTAGATTTTTGTTATTTAACTGTAAATAATAATAAGTGTAATCATAATTATAATGATAATAATAATAGATAATTATACTAGAGTAGATTAGATTAGATTAGATTCAACTATATTGTCACTGCACATTTAAGGTTCAAAGCAATGAAATGCAGTAAGCATCTAACCAGAAGCGCAGTAAGTACAGAATATATGTACAATCTGTACAATAATCATACAGAATAGATAGTAATATGAACATCATTTACAGGTTCAAAATACGAATCAGATATACAGACAGGTGTGCTATGAACATAACAATGGGTTATGTAAAAGTGTATGTACACTATATACAGATCTATGAACATAATTTACAGTATTGCAGTGGATGGTAAAGTACATTGGTATATTGGAATATACTGCACTATATTGCCAAAAGTATTCGCTCATTGACTTGCATGTGATCTTAAGTGACTTTATCCATAGGCTTCAATATGATGTCTGCTATAATGGCTTCATCTCATCTGGGAAGGCTGTCCATAAGTTTTAGTGTTTATGGGAGTTCGAACATTCTTCCAGAAGAGCATTTGTGACGTCAGTGATGTTGGATGAGAAGGCCTGACTCTCAGTGTCATTCATCCCAGGGCTGTTCTGAGATCAGGACTCTGTGCAGGATCAGTGATGTTCATGCACAGCAGAATCTGTCATCATGTCTTTATGGATCTGTGCACTGATGTCATGCTGGAAGAGAGAGGAGTCAGATCCAAACTGTTCCCATAAAGTTGTCATCATGGAATTGTCCAAAATGTTTTGGTGTGCTGAAGCATTCAGGGTGGGAGGGATTAAAACAACTCATTTTCATTATTAAGATGGGTTAGAGAATACTTTTGTCAATATTATCTAAGTTTATAATGGCATTTAAATCTGTGATTTTAAAGTATGGACCCCCCTCCGGAACACATGGTGGCAGTTATCTTCTAGGTCCTAAAATTCGACTTTAAGCTTCCATGTTAATTTTACTATGGCAAAAGCTTGGTTCATGAATATAAAATGCAGTGACGTCACGTCCGTGTGCGCGTCCCCTGACGTCAGGTACTTAATATTCATGAGTCGTGCCTTCCTCTATAATACGACCCGTTAATTCGCCAGCTGACAGCAATGGTCTGCCCCTTGACCAATCAGATACGATCACTAGCCCAGCGTCACATTACGACATTAATATTCATGAGGGAGCCTGCGCCGTAGTAGGCTGGGACTCTGGGAACATGGCGGCTGCCTTGGAAAATGATTTGGATGCAGACAACGAAGATTATTATTCTTTACTCAATGTCAGGAGGGAGGTAAGGTTGTGTTTTAAAAGACAAGCGACGTAACTATATGCGTTATTTAATTATATAAAAAAAAATGGCGTGACATTTCTCTAAATAGATCCTGAACACCGGTTCTTCTTTACTGATCTGACATTTTATCCTTGGACAAACTGACAACATTGTAAACATTCATCTAACTGACTGAATGTTTCTTACTGTCAGTATTTAAAGTGCATTTATCTAAAGTGTTTTTTTTTCCAAACATTTATATCCCCGCATAATGTCTGTTGAAATGATGATTTTACCTTATATAATATCATTATTTTGCAAATTATTGAAGAGAATTCCTTATTCCACAACAGGAACGCTTGCGTTGATTATCTGCCTCAGTAACTGAAGAAAATCACGAATATAATTGGCGTTCAAATCGCGCTGAAGTTCAAGGACAGCCAATCGGCGGCCTGCTGACATTTTGCTACTTCAACCAATTATATCTATTTTAACTTACTTTCATGACGTCATCGTCGTTAAATAACTCTAATTGACGAACACTATGGGTCAAAGGACACAGTTAAATAGTTCTTATAATACTATATATTAAAACACTTTTGATGTGAAGTTGTTAACCTAAATGTGTAAAATAGCAAACATACGTGTTTTGACTTAATTAAACATTTTAAATAGATGACCGACTTGATATTGAAGAAAGAAAAGCCAATTGAGCGCAGAATGGACTCCTCAAAAAATCTTTAAAAAGCATCTCGGGAAAAGACCTTAAAGGTCTCGTTCTTTGTGGTTTTCTGAACTTTTGATTGTGTTTACAGTGTGTTACACAACATGCGTTAGTGTTTCGCATGTAAAAATAACCTGTATTTTTCACACAATTTACTTATCTGTCTGCTACTTTTGTCACTGTCTTAAAAACAGCTGATTACTTCCTTGTTCTGCTGAACTCCCTCTTAAATACGTAACGAGTTCTGATTGGGCCATTGGTTCCAGTGTTGTGATTTGACAGCAGCTTAGCGCACATTGCCCTGAAAGTTCATGCCTCTTAGCATAACATGGGGATGCATGAGCTCAGTTTTATCGTAAATATACCTTAAATGTTTTCTTAGCCGGAATCAGACCCGGAGAACCTAGATGAAGAGCATCGAGTTGAACTTTTGCAAGCACGACTTTTGCATACACCTAAACACAGAACAATAATTCACGTGTCTGCAGCTAAACTTTACCATACGTTCACATCGTTGTTGTCGAGAGTTTCAAGAGCGTCCAGAAGTCATTTTTAATGTTCAATGATTATTTAATACTTTGAATTTAGTCTGCACATTTAATTAGTTTGCTTTTTGTCTCCTTTACATAAAATATACAAGACCAGGCGGTTGAGCGTCAGGAGCGTTAAGAAGTTAACTTCAATTACCATCTAGTTAACAAATCTAAACAACTTTGCCCTTTTTGTAATAAGTTACAGAAACTGTTAAACGCACCAACTTAAAAAATAAAATGCACTTACCGGTTGTGGTCCATAAACAATAGAAGGAGCTTCTCCATCTTTCAAGAATAATTTTGTGTAAATCCGTCATTAAACTGATTGCAATTGAGGAAGCTCTCCTCAGTAAAATGTGCTGCCAATAATTTTACATGTGGAATATAATTTTCGGGAACCGTTTTAAACATAAATTGTAATCATTGATCTTTAAGTATAGATTGGAGTCCGGGATTGAAATACTAGCGTTATGACAACATGGTGACAAACAAACACACTTTACAAACACAACTCTTCCACTTCTCTGTGGGAGCACAACAAGACCACGCCCCCTTTTTGTGTGTTCTATGGGCAGAGGTTAGCCGTGATGCTTTATAATTTTACAGATATTACTTATACTCTAGCAACAACATTATACACCAACTAAAGTTTGAAACATAGAATCATGAAGAACTGGACCTTTAAGAAGGTGCTTGTTAGATTTCTGAACATTCTTGTCAAAAGGTGACTACATGTTGGATTTATTTTTTAATTTTATTTATTTAGTTTCCATAATTCCCCTTGTTTTATTTCCTACTTTTTTTCTTAGTCTAAAATGAGCCACAAAATGTTTGATCGGTTGTGTAGATGTGTAAAAGCAAGTTTTAGGTGCGTTTAATGATTTTTAGCAGCATTTTTTAATGTCTTTATGTTTATTTATCTGATCCGCAGGCTACTCCGGAAGAGTTAAAATCCTCTTACAGGCGGCTCTGTATGCTCTATCACCCTGACAAACACAGAGACCCTGAGCTAAAGAGACAAGCAGAACATCTCTTCAACTATGTACATCAAGCATATGAAGGTAATCACAACTGTCCACTTGTTGTGGTTTGCCAAACCTATATAATTTGTTCCAAACCTCTATAAAAATATATTTAGAAGAACAACTGTTTATTTAAATTCTTTAAAATATCTTATTTTGTGTTCAACATAACAAAAAAAATATAATTTTTACTATGGTAGTCAATGATGCCCCAGAACTTTGATTTTGCCGTCACCTTTTCAATACTTGCTGTTTTATATGCAAGGTTGTGTCTGTGACTTATGTTTCCTGCAATTTCTTCTGTATGTTTGTACATTTAGATGACACTTATTCAAAGCAACTTACATTGTAAGCAAATAAAAAAAAATTGTTTCAGATTATGTCCATTCCCTGGGATGAAACCCACGACCTTGTCATATAAACAAGATGATATATGTTTATATTGTGTACTGCTGTTTTTCTGCTCTGTCTGCACCACTTGAGAATTTTACTCAACTCTTTACAAATTGATGCCAATAAAAGGAAATTATTTAAACCAACATCCAACAATATGACCTATTATCTAAAGCATGTGATTTATTTTGATATTTAGTTCTCAGTGACCCGCAGTCCCGAGCCATCTATGACATATTTGGGAAGAAGGGACTGGATGTGGAAGGCTGGGAGGTATTTTGCTCACCTCTGAAAACGTTCCGTATCAGTTATACTTCAGTGTATGTGTGTTACTGAAGCGAATGGCACAGTAATGACACATCCGTGTCTGATCTTTTTGAGATTGTGGAGAGAAAGAGAACCCCTGCAGAGATCCGAGAGGAATATGAGCGCTTGCAGAGGGAGAAAGATGAAAGAAGACTCCAGCAAAGAACAAACCCTAAGGTGACATTCTCTCCGCTCACCCAGACCAGAATGAAAGCAGGGCACAAGAAGATTGTACTGATGATTTCCCAGAATGCAATTTAGCTTTGTTGTACTCTGACTAAAGACACAGTTTGTCAATTTCAGGAACTAATGTTTACCTGCTTGGTAACCTGCTACTTTTGCATGTAATTTGTTTCCAAATCTCATTTTCTGTTTTGGCTTTCTTTTTTGTTCTCGTCAAGGGGACAATAAGTGTGGGAATAGATGCAACTGAGCTCTTCGATCACTACGATGAAGACTTTGAGGATGTTCCAGGAGGAGGTTTTCCACACATTGAGATCAACAGGATGCACATTTCCCAATCCATTGAGGTTAATATGAAGAGTAATGTCACCATGACAATCTATCGTGACCATTGGCCTTTCTAAATAGATTTGCATGTTTATATTTATCAGGCTCCCCTAACTAACACAGATACTGCTGTCCTCTCCGGTTCGTTATCTACACACAATGGCAACGGTGGAGGAAATATAAACCTGTGTGTTCGTCGTGTGACCTCAGCTAGTGGCTGGGGAGAGGTGAGGCTTTTTCTAAATCACATCCCCGTTTTCATATAGCCTACAGTGGGGATTGGTTTGGCCACTCTCTGTTTTTATTTGATGTGTTTTTAGCTGGAGTTTGGCGCAGGGGACATAAGAGGACCTCTGTTTGGGATGAAAGTTTTCCGCAATGTTACTGGGCGCTGGTAAGTGTCCCTGTGCATGCATTTTAAGTGAGGTCATAAATGTTTTCACCATGCACTTAGAAAGTTGTTTTTTGATGCTTGCTTCGGGAATGTGGTCTGTGCATTTTAGTTTTGTAACTGGCCAGTGGGGACTGCAGTTCTCCTCACGTGGCGTGAGACCAAATGCCTCTACAATGATGGCAAGGCACTTGGACCAGAACACTATGGGTTACCTACAGTGGCGTTGGGGAAGCCAGTCCGCAATGACCACAAGCATAGTCAGAGACACTAAAACCAGCCATTTCACCCTGGCTCTACAGGTAGGACTTGCTGAAGAAATCTGTTTAACTACTGTATGTTTACTATATATGGGGGCAGACGTCGCCTGGTGTTTCAAATGTTGGACTAGTGATCCCAAGGTCGCTGGTTCAATACTTGGTACCAATGGTATTGTAGATGGAAGAAGTGAATAATACTCTCCTCCACCTTCAATACCACGACTTAGGTGACAAGAATATTATTGTGAATTTGTTCTACTCTGGTTTCTGAAGCTTGGAATTCCTCATTCTTACCTGATGATGAGTTATCAATACAAATTCCAGGATGAAGATCAAACTAAGGTTAAGGGCTCCATCAAGTAAGTGTTTAAGCGTGATTCTGAAAACAAGAATATCTACCAGCTTTATTTATTTGGAAACACTTTGAAAGCCATTTTTAACAAATTAAATCACATTTTTTAGTTTTTCGTAAAGATAATTGAAAACATATGTAATGCCATAGATTTTTAGCCATGAAAACTTCCTAGATCTTGATTTTTTTCTGCATGATCTTTGGAAAGTAAAATTATATATTTTTAGTTGTTCACTGTGCTGTATAATGTATGGGAACTCGTTTTTCATGGTAACAGTATCTCGTAATAATTTTTCCACATCTTTGTAAGATTAATTAAATTTTACTTTTTTCATTTTAATTTATATTTTTCATTTTAACTTATATTAAAAGCTGATGCCTTCACAGAGGCCAAAACTACAAAACCTTTAATTTATTTTTACTTCTTATTTGTGACAGGACTGGATTCTTTGGCACTGTTTTTGAATATGGAGCTGAACGAAAGATCAGTCGCCACAGTGTTCTTGCCGCAACTGTAAGCATTGGCGTACCTCAAGGAGTCTCTCTCAAAATCAGGTTGTGGAGCTAACTGGAGTTTATCCAACATTAAATTCAGTAAAATAACATTATTATATCTTTTGCCCACTTGCGGCTCTCTTTATGCCAATCGTTTTCTCGCCTCAGGTTGAATCGAGCCAGTCAAACATACCTCTTCCCTATACACCTGACCGACCAGATATTACCCAGCGCTGTGTTTTATGCCACTGTGGGCCCACTGGCCATCTATTTAGCGGTCCAGAAGCTTATTATTATTCCTTATGTGCGGGCCCAGAAGGAACAGTGAGTTATTGTCTGTAATTACTTCTCCAAAACCGCCCATTTTCCTAAAACCTTACTTATCCTCTGAGAAGTTTCTAAGATGGAGGGCCTGTTCTGTTGTTTACAGGGAGTTGGAGAAACATAAGGAGGATTCTGCTTCAGAAATTGCTCGCAGGAAGCAAGACGCTGAAGCTGCTGTAAGTCAAACGAGTCCATAGACAACAATGAATGTCTCCCTTCTGCCAGCACTAACAGACGTTTGTAGGGATAGAGAGGCAGTTTTACATTTTCCAAAATGTTTTTTCTGTATTTTTAGGTGTTGCTGATGCAAGAGTCAGTGAAGAGAATCATTGATGCAGAGGAATCTAAAATGGGTAAATGAAATGCAGATTTTTAATTTACCTTTTCATCATTTTTATAGGTACAAGACATGAGTCCAATGTTGCATCTAAAGACAACATTAAATGCCTTTTGCAACAATGATTAAATGCATTATATTCTTGGCTTCCAGGTCTCATCATTCTAAATGCCTGGTATGGCAAATTTGTATCGGACAATAGTAAGAAGCACGAAAGGGCAAAGGTCATAGATGTGACCGTCCCACTGCAATGTTTAGTGAAAGACTCTAAACTCATTCTTACTGAGGCTTCAAAGGTTAGACATTTTGTTGATCTAAGTTTATCTTTTAGAAAAGTGAGCTCTACCTACTTAGCACTATAACTTATATTTTGTTTTTTGTGTACTTTTTAGGCGGGTCTGCCAGGTTTTTATGACCCATGTGTCGGAGAGGAAAAGAGTCTAAAGCTGCTGTATCAGTTCAGAGGAGCAATGCACCAAGTCCTGTGTGGAGATACAGAATCTATTAGGATACCTAAACAATGTAAGACCTGCAAAGAATGTTTTTTAAAGGAATATTTCACCCAAAAAGAATTTTTCACCTACGAGTTGTTCAAATCTGTTAACTTTTTTTTTTATGTTGGACAGCAAAAGGGTCGGGGGTAATTTTGACTATCATTGTCATTTTTTCCCACTATGGTAATCAATGGCATCCAAAAACTGTTTGGTTGCAAGTCTTGGTCTAAAAAAATTGTGTTTATCAAAAAAATACTTTTTTACAGGTTTGGAACAACTACAGTGCAAGTAATTTTTGGGCGAAATATACAATTAAATAATTCTAAAGTAAACAAAGTAAAATTTCATTTTTATCTTCATGTTGAAACAGCTCATATAATACAACAAGAGACGTAAGAATCTCTAGCACATCTTAGGAGGAACCGACGGATGAGATCAGTGGACAGACGGAGATGTAAATAACAAAAAGGAGAACAGTCAGCCATCAAGTGATGCAAGTGTTGCTCTTCTTCATTTCATGAAATCATCCATCTATGATCTTTATCTTATTTTGTTGTACCTCAAAACCCTTCATATCTAACAGCAACCGTCAAGCTCTGAAGCATAGGACGGTATGTGAAGATCAGAAGGTCAAATGTCATATCAATTAGTATTATTCAGTGTTAATCCTGCAGGTTAATATCTGGAAATTTACCAATAAACAAACACCTTACACAACCACTTTTGTTAAAAAGCTTAAACATTCGGTTCTGGTTCATGGAATAGCCTGGGACTTTATAGCTACAGTGAGGTCAATAAGTATTTGATAACCCTGTGATTTTGCAAGAATGGCTAGGCCACTCCAGATCCAGGTTTTTGCCCAATCTCTAACAATACATGGTACAGTTCATCCTCTCAATACAGTGCAGTCGTCCTGTCCTCTGTGCAGAATAACACTCCAATGCCTCACTGTAGGTATGGTATTATTCGGATAATACTTATCATTCTTCTTCCTTCTGATTTTTCAACATTTTTAGCACCAATTGCTCAAACAGTTGTTCTTTTTTTACCAATCTGCTTGGCATTTGCCCCATAGCCCTTTCCAGCTTAGTGAAGGTGTACATTTTGTCTCTTGTGTCTTTTGACAGCTCTTTGGTTTTGCCCATGTTGCTACTTAGACTTTGGACTGATTGTGGGGTATACAGGTGGCTTTATAACAGCTAATGACCTCAAACTGTTCTTACTGATTTAGAATCATGAGCAGAGTGTAGCTGGACTATTTAAAGGCAAAATAAGAGGTCTATTAGGGTGAGAAATCGGGCTGATAAACAAATATTCAAATACTTATTTGACACAGTAATTTACAAATAAATTGTTAAAAATCATACAATGTGATTTACAGATTTTTCACAGTGGTTTATTCAAAACCCCTCCATGATTTCTAAGTAGGAGAATTTGAAAAATCACAGGGTGGTCAAATACTTATTGACCTCAATGTTTATCTAATGATGTTTAAATGTTTTCATTGGTAATCATATACAGAGATTTATGAAAGTTTTGATTCTGGGCCTAAAAGCAGAGAAACTGAATTCCTTTCTGTGACAGATGTGTTATATTGCTGAATGATTTTTTTAAGTAGATCAGTCTGTTCTGACCACAGTGTCACAATCTTATTTTATCCCAGATTAGTTTGACGGGAAATGTTATTTAGTTAATGGCCATGATAGAATTGGATTTAAAGGTGAACTTCATTGAGAAATGTCTGTTTCATAATAAATCCAAAATGCTAAATATTATTTCTCTCATTCTTCACGTTTGCTTTATGACAGATCAAGGAACAAACCATTTTCTTTCTACAGAAATCTCATTAGATTTTTTTGTTTTGTTAGTCATAAGACTAACAATCCTAAGTATTCTTATGTTCTTTAAAAGAATCATTATAAAATATAATTTATGTGGGCTGGGCCGTAAGAGGACAGCTTATCTTGACTCATTTTTTATGGTAATATTCTGTAAAATAAAAATAAATGTTCAATGTTTTTAACAATGATGTTTGTTTGTTTGCCCTGAGATCACATTCTCTTGATTTGAGCTAGTTTTAATAGTCTTAAATGTCTAAAGTATTACACAGATTGCTTTAGGGGCAAGAACATTAAATGCATATTAAATGATTTTCAAGGTTTATGGTATTGACAATTGAACAGGAGGTGTGAACAGAGTATGAAAGGTTTATGTGGAGATCCATTTCAATATTTCTTTTTACTTTTTGATCAAACCTGCTCCATCTTTAAAATGTTGTGTCATTTATGTGTCAGTATTTTTTTTTTAATATGTGACAGTTAATAGTCAAAGATTGTTCAATGGCAATATTCATTTAGCTGTTGGTATACTGGAGTCATACCATGAACCTTCTGTTTTAAAAATTTTAAGAGAGAAATCCTTCCATGCTGAACCTTTTCAGTACATTTACTCTTGAGTTATAGTCTATGGCATCATTTGGTGTGTTTTAGACATAAACTGCTGTTAACATCCTCTGGTTTGTTATGCAATAGTCATTTACCTTGCACGTCTCCTGAAGTTTTTGATGTGAATTATGTTTATGTAAATGGCTTATTCAAGCCATGTTTCACATCTTTGTATGAAAGGAGTATTACATTCCTCTGATGCAAAACCTTACAAATGTATTGTTGTTGTCAACCTGAAGAATAATTTAAACAATAAAAACCGATGAAGCATACAACCTACTGTTTCTGAACTTATTGTCTAGTTTTTGAAGCCATTAGTGTCAACCTGAAATGATCTTTTTAAGCATGTTCCAGAGGTCATTATGCATGATTCATTGTAGAAATGCTAATGCAAATGGTATGAGTATAAGAGCCAACAATTCTATTATACAATGTTATCCACGAATGTGTTTGCAGTCAAGCACCTCTCAAAAGGTGTCTTACTTCTTAGACAAGAACACCATGGCTTAAATGAAATGTCAATAAAATCTTCATTCTCTTTATTTACAACAAGAAGTTTCACAGAAACATCTCTTTTCACTGGAGACTGGCATAACAGTGTGACAACCTTTAGCAGTATTTCTGTCACCTGCACACACAACAGCCCTGAAATATCAACATCATACTACATAAACACATTGTGATTGTACAAAACAAATGTACAGCAAGCATTTTCCATGAAACTCTTGATACATGGTTAACAAAACGTATTAAAGAGCAAACAAATGTACAGTTGACACTTTTCAGCAAAACAATGTAAAATAGGCTTGATCTTGGCCTGCTAATAAATCCCACATTGTTTTGACAGGAAGACATATACAGACCAATTTTTCGTAGTAAAGGCTTAAAAATATTTAGTTTAAATATGCAACAAAATGTGTCAAAATTCAATGTGGAGACAGTCCACTGACTCAATGAAAAGTATGATCAATCAATTCCAGGATTTTAATAGCTTATTACAATCGGACATCATACCCAGCACAACAGCTCAAACAGCTCATAGTAATGTGTATTATTACTTTACAAATAACAAAAAGACATAGTTTAGTATCTTGTAAATAGATTTCAAATTTGTCAGACTTTGTTGCATTATGCAGAAAACATGCAAAACTCTAACGAAGGAAAAGAATAAACCAAACAAATACAAAATACAATCTTAAAGATTCTGCAAGTACCAAATTTGAACTAAAGGTGCTAATCCTTTTTCTCCTATCTTTGAACAGTAATCTCACATAAGAGTAAAAAACAAGTTATGTCCTGTTGTGTTTATGTCTTTAGAAAGCAAACAAACAAATATTTCTGAAGGCAGGTGACCAGTGAACAGAACACAACCACGCTGTTGAATCTGAGCATGCCTTTGAACATGACAATCCAATCCAATATTACACAGTTTAGACCGTTCACAGCTGTTAACATCAACTACACATCTATCAAATCATTCTAAAATAAATACAAACAGCAGTGACAACAACGTCCAACTGCAGATATCACAAAACTCACTACAGTTTTCTCCATTACCAGTTGTCTCTGCATGTTTTTGGATCAAATAATCAACAATAAAAAATGGAAAATATAAAAAACAATCCAAAACGTTGTTTCAAAACTGATATCTTTTTGTAAAGTTTGATTTTGGGATGAAATTTTAAATGGACATATTGTTAAATCCACCTCTTCCATCAACTAACAGCTGTAACGTCTCATTCAAATAACACAATTCACATATTTTAACGTATAATTTAACAAAGAAGCATAAGACAGAATAATAAAAAGCTGTAAAATAGCATCCTGTCTAGTCAAAACTGGGAAAAAAACATCTTTTCAAAAATGATGCATCCAGTACATTTATTTTAAAGTTCTTGCTCTGCCCTTTAGAACAAATTTGAAAAACTACAACAATGTAGCAGGACGCATTCTTGATAACAATGACTGACTGTTCACAAAAACGATGATCAGCATTATCCAGCAAGTCCAACTCGTACACATTTGGGGACCTTAGAACATATTCTAAACTCCTCTAATATCTCAGTTTTTTATATAATATTCATATACCCTAACAAACAGACCACTTATGAAATCTGAAAGAACAAAGGAACTTGCCTAGAAACTCCTTTGTCCTTTTAAAAGTGCAATCTGACGCTCTGTTCCCTTTATTCCTCAACATCGTCTATCGTGCAATACCTTCAGGTGTAGACCTTTGACTGTTAAAGTCCTGTATGGCAGAAGTCTTTAATGCATCATCAGTGTATTGATTGCCTGACGCAAACATATAGGAAAGAGAGAAGTATTAAAAACACAAACGGAAAAAGCGTGACCTTCCACTTGAGGCAGTTTCTGTACATAGAGAGAGGCAGAAGTGACATCAGTCAAGAAGGTGTTTGCGAGAGCCCACTCGTGAGCGACAGGAACGTCGCATGTCAAACTTTGAGTCTTTGCACCTCTGGCAGATGTACGTCTCGGGGACGTTGGATTTGCGAATTTTGGCACACGAGAGGTGGATCCAGGTGTTGCACTGGTTGCACTCGATCATCGCCCGTCCAGCGAACGGCTTCATGCAGAAACATGTCACAAGGTCCCACGAGTCATCATCTGCACATATATAGAATAAAAGTGAATAAAAAAAAATATGACTGTAGAAAACTTGTGTAAGCGATGAGCTTCTTGCAATTACCTGAATCAACCATGATGTCCTCATCATCTGCCGATCCATCTTCATCTCGAAACACCACCTGTTTTCCCTGACGGACCACAATCATTTTCCCAGAAAAACTTTCAGCTTTTACCTCAATGGTCTCTCCCTCAGAATGTGCTGTTTTGTCCTTTGATTTAAAATCTGGACTAGTACTTTTATAACCCTCCCAACATGGACGCCCAGCATCAGGCTCTTCTTTGCACTTTGTACTGCCCGGAGAACATGAAGCTTGAACTGGACGTATGCCTGCATGTGCTGACTGGTCTGTGCTCATGCCAGTTGTTGGAATGGGAATGCTGAGGTAATCTTCCGGTTCTTCCTTGATGGTGCAAGCGAAGTGGACAGCACTAGGAGGAGATGGGGCGAAAGACCTTAATTCCTCAAAAGCACTGCTCCTCAGTTTCTTCTTCTTTTTTACATTGTCGGCTTTCTTTCGTCTCTCCAGGAGCAGACCGGTGGACTTGGAAAGCTTCTGGGGCTCAAAGTCCTTGCTTGAAGGTCTCTTGAATCCAGTAAAGCTCTTGCGATTTTTGAGTTGGGGCTCGTCTGGAGATGAAAGACTGCAGCCAAGTCTCTGATTCTCCCAGCCATCGCTGTCTGCAGTGCTGCCGGTGCTGTTAGGAGGACTGGAACTGTTTCTTAAGTGCGCCTCCTATGGACAGAGGTGAAAAACTTTTTTAGACTTGGATCTGTCATAAAGCCTGCAAAAGGACAAAAGTACATTTTTAAAGTTCACTCAAATAGTAATACTGATACAAAAAATACTACACTGTCCATATAAACACACCCATAAATCCTTCAGGTTATGGTGCAATATTTTTAATGATTAGAAATTCAGACCAAAGCTGTGCATCATGGTCATGCATAACATCAAAGATTTAAAAGGTTTTTTGGACGGCTCGACTTCACATCTGATAAATGGTCAATAATTTTAAACGATTTTCTAAAACTTAAAAATCAAATGTTCCACTCAGTACAAAAATGCTTTTACATAATGCCATTATGATAAAACTACAGTCATGTCAAACCCCACAATCGTCTCTCAAGAGCTTCTGTCCCGGTCGATGTGGCCTGACGCCACAGAATCCAGTATCCTTAGCAAATCTTTATTAGATTAAGCGTACAAACACAATTGAGCTGATGGGGACATTAAGGACTAACAGAATAACAATCAAAATAGCAAAAACCAGTTGTCAACTTCTAAACAACATTCTAAATATAGGAACTAGCCAAAGCACACCTAAATCCTATGAAATTATGGGTCAACGGAAATGCAAGTTCTGAACAACAGCACCCACACAAAGAAAGCCAAAATTGACTGCACGCTGTAAATACAAATCACACAAATAACAGGTTTACTCATATGTCTAAAAATAAACATTCTGTCCAGACATGACCAGCTTTCTGGCGGCAGTACAGAAATCAAATGAAAACTTGAATTTATTAACAAGAACTGCATTAGAAAATTGTTAGACCATCACTAAAACTCGTTGCACAATGTTATTGATCCAAGCATGTTTTTATGATTCGCCCCATTATTCCTGTGTAATGTTTGTCATGAGTGACCTGTAAAAATAACAAAAAAACTAAAAACAGGACCTAAAGGATTCCTGCTACCAATGATAGAGCACTATGTTAGCATTCTGAATGACTTAAAACAGTTGTGCGAATACCATGAGTGAACACTGCACATTTGTATACTGACAATATGTCATAAACTACATATTCTACATCCCGGTTTAGCCTCCATTTATTTGGATCCTTAAAGGAGAAGGGGGAGCCAGAAAGTGTTTCTGGATGCACACACGCTGGTGTTGTGAAGAATGGCACTTAAGAGACAAAGATCTGAGATGAGAATGGAGGAGACTGTAGTGGCCCTCTTACCCGGGGCGAGAGGGCTGGGGATTTTTTGAAGGGGGGTCTCTCTCAGCGGCTGCCATTAGAGACACCAACATGTCTGTGAATTAAACAAAAGTGTCAGCAGCACATGCAGACGGGGATGCCAACCAAAGCAAACTGCCATGAACACCCAGTGTAGCACCAATGACAAGAAAAGGGAAGACCTGCATTACATCCTTAATGTGTCAGCGGTGAGTCACGAGTGTGCCCGTGGTGGCGTGTTGATGTAAACCTTAAGGGATCATTATTTGTACCACGTTACCTCAAGATGGGATTTCACACTCACCTCTTGTGGATATGGAATATACCCTGCATAAGCCAGCACAAACGTGCAGAACTTGTTGAAGTCTTCCACCGTCCGTTTCCGCTTAAAAGCTGAATTGTAGACCTTAAAAGAAAAAAAATGTTTTGAAACATTGTGTTAAAATACTTGAGCAAAACTTTAAATTTGTGTCATCATTTACTCACCCTCTAGTCATTTAAAACCTGTCCTTTTGTCATGAGCAGAACACAAAAGGAGATATTTTGAATAAAGTTTGTGCTGAACAGAAGTGGCACCAATTGATTTCCATTGTACGAACACATAAAAAGGAGTGAATGGGTGGGAGTTCCCAATATTCAAAATATCTTCTTCTGTCTTTGGCAGAAGAAAGAAAGTCATGCAGGCTTCTCATGACAAGGAGGAGAATAAATGTTGACAGAATTTTGACTTTAAGTGTTGAAGAAGTGAGAAAAAATACAGATAAAAAATAACTCAAAGTATTTAGAACATTATTATAAAATGACAAATAACAAATATAAACTCTATAACACAAGATGCAAATAATATTTTGTGGGGATGCACCGATATGGACATTTTTGCAGATAACGATAACAATAACTATTTTATATTTGGGGGTCGATTGGCCGAGAAATATTTTTTCTAAGCATGAAACAAAAGGCAAACACATACAGGGAACAACTGATTTTATTTGAAATCTTCAGAAAAGTTTGATCTGATCTCTAAACAATAGTTACTATGCATTTCTATGGGCAATTTTTTTGTATAAAATCTATAGCTTAAAAAAAATAAAATAAAAGCAAGGGTCCATTAACCCCTAATGGCCAGTAACAAACATGAGAAGCAGAAATAGTACCTAATTATTCATCCTAAAGATGTCAACCTAATTTTATAGTAATTATCGGTCCATATCGATAAACCTGCGGATATATCGCCCATACCTAGTATTTTATATCCTTTGAGGCTCTGTGAGTCTAATTTCAGCACAAATCTACTAAATATCAGTTCTGTCAACATTTGACATTTTAAATACATCAGAAATACAGTGGAAAAAATAACAAACAAGCCATAAAATCAATCAAACAAATCAGATCTTATAATTCATCCATTACAAAAAATTCATCAATAAAAAACACCAAATATACTAACAACACTTAAATAAGGAATAGGAATATTCATCTATCAAAATAACTTTTTGCTGGCTGTTTTAACCGAAAACAAAAGATATTTACCTGTGTGTCAAATGAACAAGTTGTCGAGTTGTCGTCCATTTCTATAAAAACACAATATATAATATCATTGATTCATATTATAGAGGATATTCACATCACACACAATCATCAATCTGATCATGGGTTACTAAAAGAAGACTTAAAGGATGACAAGGATCAAAACTTCTGAGAGCGATGAGATCTTAAGAGCAATCCTAGGACAAAAATCAGACATTATTCATAACAATGATGTCATATCTATAGAACTTAACATGCACTAAAAGAGATTCATCAAATTATAGAAGACACTGAACATAAGTCACTGCACTTCTGTTGAGAAAAACACAAAACATGATCTGTGTTTGACTTATACAACACATAAATGATGTGTGTGAAACATTTAATTAAATAAACAACATTTGATCATTTATTAGATTGATATTTTGAGCATATGCTAGCTTGATTAGCACCATTTCATCTGGTAATGTAAAACATATGTGACACTCTGTTAATGACCAGAAATCATGTTTAAACCTTTAAATCATCGTGTGACTGACATATTTCAAGGTTAATATTAAGTTTATTTACTTTTGTCTCCCTTGCATGAACTTGCTAATTGGCTAGTCGTGATGCTAATGTGTTCGAGTGTGTTGTTTGGGTTAAATGGAGTTTAATTCACATTTACCTGCTGGTGAAGCACAAAATCTGTCTCACAAGATGGTCAAGTTGTAGATGTTTGTCCTGGATCAGAACACAGATGATGACAGAGACAGGGGCGAGGAGAAACACAGCCGAATAAAATGATGGGATGGTGAAACCCTGACAGACAGTTCTGCTCAGCTGACAAAATAAAAGTCCCTGACTGTGCTCCCATGCCCACAGAAAGTCACTTCAGATTTGGGATTTTTACAAGTGAAAAATGTTTTAATTTCTATTTTTATATTATATACATAAAATATACTTACAACATGTATATGTTTATATTATCAAAATAATAAACAAACAAAATAGTATCTGTTGTATTGTTCCAATAAAGTTGTATCTAAAGTTGTATATATTAGGAATTGTGGGTTTTAAAATGGCTTAGAATAATTATTTTATTATAAACTATTAATAATGCTTTAAAATGCATTCGCAATTGCAAAACTGGGATGAAATAGAAGGTGATATTTAATAAAAATGCCATTTGGGAGTGCTTCCTTTAAAGTTTGTTAATTGTTCACATATATGTTAATATTTACTTTCCTAAAGACTACAGTTTTTTAGTTAGTAATGTGTTCTTAATTTGTAATGTGAATAATTTAAATTGTGTTAAAACTAAACAAATAAAATTGTGTAATATTTGCT